>OW799234.1:122031894-122346894 GCA_941918925.1 Phyto melanocephala | reverse complement strand
GTTTTTATATGTATGTACGTATTTCATATGGGATGAATGGTGACACAAACCACTGTTATTGCATGAATTCACGTTGTGAAGGGTATATAAGATTCGGCACGGCCGAATATAGCGCTCTTACTTGTTCACTGTGTGAAGGGTATAAAAATAAAGAAAGAAAGACAGAAATAACATGTTAGCGTTGGAGTTAAAAAACTTTATCAGCTTTCTTCTACCTTTTACAGCAACATTTTCAGAGAAGCCAATATGTACATAGAACTTATTTTCTTCAGCACAAACTCTTCCAAATGAATCAAAATTATAATAGTTTGATCTAAGATACATATATTATATACAACGGTTCATAAGATCTAAGCAAATATATTTTACGTATTGCCTAGAATTAGATTCAGGACAAACGTAACGTTGGAAGCGCAATGAGTGATAAACGACTTTAATATTATTACGGTAAGTTTATATTAGGATTTCAACGAAGCTTACAAAGGCAGAACAGAAAAACTATTTTTTGGGTTTCTGTTCCATATTCAAATAAAGGTCTTACCAATGGGGTGAATAAATTTGGTGTAACAAAAGGATCATTTAATTCCTTAGCCCAACGTTTTAGGAAATTAGATACCCCATTAACTTTATTTACTGTCATTATTATATGTGCGTTGAAATTTATTTTTATATTTCAAGAGAATTCCAAGATCCAAATCGATTCAACGACATTTAAGTTAGAGTCATTTAGAAATTTAACATTCAAAGCTGGTGAATATCTGCAGAAAGTCAAAGATTTGTATTTTGTTAAATTCAATTCCATAGATTTACCGTACACCAATTAAAAAAATAATTCAAATCGGTTTGGAGATAAAAACTGTCTTCATCATTTGTAATCTATGTATAAAGTTTAGCAACATCAGCAAACATTATTGGTAGATAGTTTATAAACGATAAAAATAAGATGAGGCTGAGATGACTTCCCTGTGGAACTCCAAAAGATACTTCAATATATTAAAAAAAACGTTTTTATAAAAAACACATTGTCTCCCATCCTTTAAATAAGAACAAAACCATTTTAAAACGTCAACCGGAAATCTTAGCTTCACTAACAATAAATCATGGTAAACCTTGTCGAAAGCTTATCTAAAGTCAGCATAGACTACATTAGTTTGGTTACCAATATCCTGTATTGATAAAGGACTTCAGTTCCATTAGATTTGTAAATGTAGATGCACCTTTTCAAAAACCACGATGCTCTGGAGAAAAAATTGTTGATATTTGGTTAGGACGTAAGGATGTCCGTTATTACCCAAACAGTTAAAAATAAATTTTAAATTTTCCGTTTTTAAAAAGTTATAAAAAGATTAAAAAATCGGTTTCCATGGCATACCTAATTAAAGAATGTATGTTTTTATGTTGTTTTATATACAATCCTTAAATATTGATTATCTGACTATAGTTTAGGTTAGGTTGAAAAGGAGGGGCACTAAAGCACAGCCCGACAGGTATACACTTATGCCCAATTGGCGTGTTGTGCGATCCATATGAACAGAATAGTTAAAATAGAAATAGAAGAGAAAGAGAAGCAGATCAGTCCAGAGTCTCTGGCGGGAATCAAACCCGCAACCCCCGAACTAGCAGACCAGCACACTACTATCTAGTCCACCGGGGCACCCTATCTGACTAAAAATAAAGAAATATTGGATATCTATTTCAAAATCGAATGGATTCCAAATCGACAATTTTCGTTTATTTTTTACTTAAAATTATATTTTAAAGAATTATCGGTGTTTTTTTTATCCCAGTTTATGTTTTAGTTTAAAAGAAAATGATTAGTTGTGATGTTAAAACTTAAACTCAAAAAAACAAAAATCTATTTATAAAATCAAAATTTTTATATTGTTTAAAAATATAATAAAAAAAAACACTTTTTTTAAGAGTAAATTAGCGGCAAATTATGGCATTCAAACGCAATTAAAATTTTACTCCAACGTCGAAATTCTTATAAGAATAAAACAATTTTAATGTCATTAGAATGCCGTAATTTGCCTCCTGTTTTCGTAAAACTTACTTATAAACATTGTGCAATTTGACAACATTTGGATGATTTCGAAAAGCTTTAAGAAATATAATCTCACGAAATGTACGCTGAGCATCTGTTTCATCACGAAAAGCATCAAAAATCTTTTTAACCGCTATTGTTTCATTGGTGCGTTTATCCAAGGCTTTCCACACAATACCATAGGCACCTTTTCCCAAACGCTAAGCGAAATTAAAATTAAGATTTAAACTAATAGGACAAGTTAAACACAATCATTTCTTTACCTTTTTAATATCAAATATTTTCGATATACCCTCATCGATTTCAGAAATCTTATGCTTATCCTGTGGTTTAGTCGTCATGGTACTTTCTTTTTCTGTATACGAATGCAAGTGGAGTTAGTGCCGTACAGATTGGGGTAACCAATGTGATCCGTTAAAGTTTAGGGATGTTAAATGTTTCACTGTTTGAAATAACTAAATTAAAAACGCTTCGTTTGGTGGGTCACAAGTAATTTGAGAAATACAATTTTAAATGCAATATATATTGTTAAATCGATGAAAAAGATAAAAAACACTTCTTTTTTTTGCTTCACCTAGTTGAACTATTAGCTGTCACAAATAGGTGTCTGCCAATGCATGTTGTTTGATTAAAATACATACATATACATATATTTAAATTGTTTATTGAATTCTGTGTAAATCAAATTTTTGTTTAGAATTACATTCTTTACAATTTAAGTACATATATAGGAATTATGGTACCATATATGTACATACCTACAAAACAGAATTTTAAAAAATAATTTTTTTGTTCTAACGTGTATCTAAGGCTTTGTTTTGTGTACAACAATAAGTTAGGTATATGCTTAAAATATAAAAAAAATAATTTAAGATTAACCTTTACAACACAAGTACACTCCTGAAAAGCTCTGTAAGTAAATTCTTTTATTACTTTCTTTTTTATCTGACAGTAATATTTTTATCAATCTTAAGTGTTTTCATAATTGAAATGTAGAATAAAAATCACATAACAAATTTAAAAAAATTAAAACATATTGCACGGTAAGATGTGCTTGCAACTAAATATCAGTAGAATATTTTAAACGCCTGAAATCATACAATTAAAAACGTTTTTAAATGTTTTAAATTGGTCGCGTTTTTTTATTTTTAACCGGCGAAAACTTTTATATGTATTTCAATTAGTTTAGTTAAATGGTATTGTTCTTTTTTATTTTTAAAAATATTTTAAATAACTTCTTTAAAAAATTGTACAAAATATATTTGAAATATGAGGTATTTGACGTTCAACTGATTTTGTATACAATTTCAACATTGATTGCTTTATGATTTTTTGTTTGTATGTTTCTTTTTTTATTGTTTTCTGTTTTACAGTTTTGTTGGCAACACACAACCCAATTAAACAACCACTACTTTTATTTGTTTTGGTTTCCTTAAGGATATATTTTGTTTTAAATGTATTGTTACATATGTATGTACAAACATACATATATCTATTTGATTATTTTGTTTACATGTGTACAACTACCCGCAAGGTTTGCCTAGCAACTTTATATTTGTAAAGTTTAGTGGACATTTATAGAAAAAACAAGTAAGAGCGCTATATTCGGCCGTGCCGAATCTTATATGTAGTCATGCAATAACAGTAATTTGTGTCACCATTCATCCCATATGAAATACGTACATACATATAAAAACATACATATATAAAACATACATACATTGTAAAATTATAAATTCACGTATGTATGTTAAAAAAACAAAAAAAAAAAATAAAAAAAAAAATTAAAAAAAAAATAATAATAAAAATATAAATAATATATTAAATAAAAAATAAAAAAAAAATTTAAAAAAAATTTTAAAAAAATATTAAAAAAAATTTTTTTTTGGCTCAGCTGGGATTCGATGCCACGTTTTCTCTAACCAGTATACACGTTTGTATGTATGTATATTGTTGTTGTAATGTTGTTTATTCGGGAGTAGATCGGTGTTGAAAATCAGAAACATTGGTACATAAACAACTGAGATATGAGCAAAAACCCACGACCACCTCGATTTTTTTTCACAAAAACAACATTACAACAACAACATAAATACATACAAACGTTTATACTGGTTAGAGAAAACGTGAGCAAAAAAATTTTTTTTAATTTTTTTTATATTTTTTTTTAATTTTTTTTATATTTTTTTTATTTTTAATTTAATATATTATTTATATTTTTATTATTTTTTTTTTAATTTTTTTTTAAATTTTTTTTTATTTTTTTTTTGTTTTATATTTATTATATATATTTTTTTATATTTTTTTTAAAAATTTTTTTTTATTTATTTTTTTATTTTTTTTCTTATTTTTTTTTTTTTAACATACAAACTACTGTTATTGCATGACTACACGTTGTGAAGGGCATATAAGATTCGGCACGGCCGAATTTTGCGCTCTTACTTGTTTACTTTAAATAACAAGTGCGCGTGTAAAATTTTGTAAAAGCGACTCTTTATGTTTAAAAAGTTTAAGAAGTGTAAGTGTTTTTGCTAAATTAGTTTGTGTTTATTTTTTAACTTTTGTTGTCAAGTAGTTTTTAACGGTTTTTGTGTTTGATTTATTTGTTTTAGTTTTGTTAAAAAAATCTTGTGGTAATTTGTTGTTTATAACTGATTGTTTTTTTTTAAATATAATTGGTTAAAGGCAGAGAAATAAACTTTAATAGATGGAAGGCAAGAGAAAGAAAGGCTTCTGAATTATCCAAAATTTTCAAATGCATGGTACGTAAGTATTCAAACAATTTCAAAATTTATCTTACTGCTTTTTCCTAATAACTTTTTTTTTAGCAGCAACGATTGACGAAAATACCAGCAAAAAAGATTTTCTGGCAAAGGTCAGAAAAGCCTTTAGATTGGCAAAAATTTCCACTATAAAAAAGAATCGTTGGGGAAAAATAATTAATTTTTCGATAAAGAGAACTTTTTTAAATAGTTATATAAAATAAAACTATTATATTATATATTATACTAACAATTTTCCTATTAAAAATTAATTAAAATTTATAATTACAAATTAAACACAACATATAATTTTTAATTGAATATGTAAGTAATTGCTTACTGGTGATAAATTGTTTTTTATATTTTCAAAGTAAATTTTAACTAAAAAAAAAATAAAAAAACATTTTAATGCAACGACAGTAGCACATAAATAGAAAATAAAGGAGCAAAAAAGATTCATGATTTAGGCGCATCTATTATGATTGCAAATGTGCAAAAAATACACATGATTTCAGCGCATTTTGGACGCCTAAATAAACACAAAAAGAGACATGATATTACTGCATTAAACATGTGTAAAAATAGCAAATAATTAGAGCATCGAAGGGCCCTACCAAGTGGGACATCTCATATAAAAACCTGTTTCCGGGTATGCAGTAATTTTTGCTGGGGCAGGTGGCGGTGCCAGCTCAGCTGATTTTTTTTTGTGTGCCAATGTTTATCAAACTCCATATATAAAAAATAGATTTAAGTGACTACTCTGTCTTACGCTATTAACTTATGTATGTATTTACACCATGGTATCCACGTAGCAATTTTTATTGCTAAGCATAAACAAAAATGACCGCAAAATAAAGGCTATTTATTGCTAAAGTGTATCTATTTTTATTAAGTGGAGAACACGACATAAATTTGTTAATTATAAAATTTAATATTTTTGTCTTAAATTTTATGGCTTTTTTGGAATATCTCACATTATTATCAGGTAAAATTATTTAATTAACCTTTGTGTCTACAAAGAAAAACAAAATGAAACGACTTTGACAGCTTATGACAGCAATAATTGCTCGAGCAATCAGTAAAGTAATTATTGCGCAATAAGTTGCTACATATTACAAATAGCGGTCTACACGTCGCCATTTGTATGGACGCATTCAAAATTACCAAATGAGACAGTAAGTATAATTACGTAAACACCCCGTGTAAAACTATTGGATGGATTTTGATAAAATAGAGCAATATAAAAAAGGGCACAACAACAATAACCTTTTGATTTGTACTAACAAAGATATCAGAATTTATCTTATGATGAATACAATATTGTTGGGGTTTGTAATGCCAACCAGGTTAAACTTATATAATATAAAATATACATATGTATATAAAAACCAAATTTTTGTATTTTTCTGTTACAAAAATATATCTATATACTTATATGTACCTCTATTTCAAAATTGGCATTCTAAATTTCCGTTTCTATCCTACTTATATTTTGCCACTAGTCCATCGGGGCACCCTTTCCAAGCCATGTTATATAATAATTTTTTTTTGCATTCGCTACCACGCTCATGTTTTGATTTGGATTAAACTATTTTTTATTGAAATTTTATTTTTGAAAGTTATATAAACCTTTGATAACTCTTATGCGTATGGCAGCCATACTTTGTATTGGGTGATTTATTAACCGTTTTGTACAAAATTGAATGAAATATTTATTTAGGGCGATAAATTAAAGCTGTTTACTTCTTTAATATTGTTTCATATAAGTGTTAGTGGTTCATTTATAAGCTCAAAATTTAACATTAATTTTCCAGTAACGTTAGAAGTTAAAGAAAATCCTACTTTTTTACAAAATTTACTTTTAAAAACGATATTTGAAAAGTACGTACTAAGTACTATTTCTTCCAACTATGGTAAGCGTATGATAAAAAAGTATGTTTTGTTCACATCGATTAATTTTTTTTTTGTTTAATCGAGGAAGTAGTAATCTTTAATTAAAAAAAACCAAAAATGGAAGGTCTTGTTAACTATAGTAGTGAAGATGAACAAGATAATCATTCCTATACAAAAGTGGTAAATATAAAATTAGTTTATAAGTGTAAATAGAAGGCAATAGAAAACTACATAGTTACAAACGAAAAAAAAGATGGCTGACAGTAAATTTTATCTAGTGTAGAGAAAAAATTCATAAATATGCTAAAAAAAACTTAGCTTGTACATTTAAATAACACCTTATTTGCTGTTTCTGAATAGTTGCCAAATTCCTTTAGGCTGTTCGTGAACGTGTTAGCGGTGGTACCAGCTCCGGAAGGTCTGGTGTTGATGCAAGTGGACACACTAAACGCCACTATGAACATTCTACAGGGGGTAGTTGCGAACGTGAAATCTCTCCATATCGCAAAGGTCGTGATGCCGCATATGAATGTTACAAAAGTGGAAATACCAATTATGAGGTAATAATAAAGCATAATTCTAAATTTCATTTTATTCTTATGAATTTTTTAATAAAATGAGCTTAAAGTAAAAAATCTGAAATCGAACTAGTTAAACAGTACATATATGTAAATATTATTAGGAGTACCTATAGAAAACTGAAATATGTTAGATGGAGAATGTGAGGGAGACTCAATTTCGATATGTATCCCTTGAAAGCATTTGAATAGATTTTTTCAGATATGCAAAATTTGTTTAAACATTTTTAAATCTACATGACAATACTATTAAAAAAAATTAGGAAGTACACTAGGTAAACATGTTTTTTTTTTAAGTAATAAAAATGTACTAAAATAAAACACGGCTTTGTCAACTTACGCTACCCTGCATAGACAACATTTGGTCGTACTGCACGGCCAAAGTCCGTCTGCAGATAACTTTTAGTTAGCAAAACCAGTCTTGTAGTATACCATAAAACACTTCAGCCTGTTTGAAGACTACCAAAGCAAGTATGCTTTAGTTACCGCAACCGGTGTTTTGATGTTTAATAAAATTGTATTAAACTTTTCATATTAATAAATTTTGCATTTGTTTACCTGTTGCACTTTTGTATTTTTTTTTAAATAGTTGTATTTGAAATGTTAAAAATATTTAAATAAGTTTTGATTATCCAAAAAGGTCGATTCAATCGCTTTCGAATGATACCAAAATTGGTCACTTGCGAAATGCTTAAAAAAATCGCAAATATACGAAAATCCTTTCAAATGATACCTACCAATTGGTCATGTCGATGGTCACAAGTAGAAAGGCCATAAGTCGTAATTTTTTACAAAATTAAGTTTTTCAGTGATTTCAATACATTTTACACAAATACACTTCGACACAAAAATTTAACGCAAAAGTGTCAAAAATAAAGCTTTAAAAGCAAATTACAAAATTTAAGCAAATTACAAAATTTTTAATTGTGATAATACAGTTTGTGTTACGTTTTTATCTTCTGTAAAATTACAATTTTTTGAGTAAGTGCCTTTCTACTTGTAACCAACGATATGCTTTCAGAAATGTATTAAAAAACGCATATACATAAATACGAAAACTGTTGCCGAGACATTTTTCAATTTTCTATCCCCTATATATTTTTTTTTTGTGATTTGGAGGTGCGTTAGTAACTTAGCAAAAATTTTTTTGTTAAAAATCTTGTTTTAGGGTAAAAGGAAAATGTTTTAAAATTTTTCTTTTGGTTGGCAATATGTTATAATAGTTCCTTACCTAAAGGATATTGGAATTGATGAATCAGTTCTTGTTACATATAAATAGTAAAAGAATGAAACCATATAAAAGATGAAATGAAAATTAATGGAAATAAAAAATAATATTGCATTTTGTCATCGTATGCCAACAGTTTATATGACTTCTGAAAATCGTTCGCTACTTTACTCTTCGTAACAAATATTGCTGACAATTCAGCTAGTAGTCTTTAGACCTTTTGGCCAAAACCATATGATTGTATTAGAGGGGTTATGAAGTGTTTCTTTTACTGTTGGAAATAATATTATACTCAAGTTCCAATATAAATTTTCTATCAAGCTAGCCTTAGTATAATTTTTTATTTTAGTCTTTTATATATTAATATATTTTTTCCTGTTGTCATGAGGTTATATATTGAGATTAAATAAAGAAAATATTAAACTTTTGGGATGTGCCAAGGATACTAAAAAATAGTAATCTGTGAAATTTTTTTTTATAAAAAAACATTGATTGATAGAGATGGCAAACTCTAATTATCACATTGAAAAATTAAATCCGGATAATCATGCATCATGATGTATACCGATGAGAAGTCTGTTAATTACTCAAGATTACAGGGATGTCCTAGAGACGAACTTGTGGAAAGTCAAAGATAAAAAGGCTTTAGCAACAATTACATTAGCAGCGAGACCTTCTGAGCTTAAACACATTAAAGATTGCATGACTGAAAAGGATGCATTGTATAATTAGAAAACATTTATAGAGCAAAAAATCTTTCGAGGAAAGTTAATTTATTTAAACAATTTGTAAGATTTAAATTCAAATCCGATGAATAATATGGATCACAGATTAACAAATTCTGTTCCACAGCTGAAGATTTAAAAAATGTTGACATAAATTTCCCGGATGAACTATTAACAATTTCTTTATTATGTAGTTTACCTCAGGATTTAGAAAATTTTGTAGTGGCTATTGAGAGCAGAGATTCAATGCCTATTATGGAGCAGAAAAAAAAATAATATTTTGGAAGAAGAGCAACGTAGAAGTGAAAACATATTTGTTGATAAGAAACGAGTATTTGCAATTAAAAACAAGAAAAAAAATTTAACAAATATTTATCAAATAAAGATAATGAAAATAAATCAAAAATTTTGAAATGCTTTAAATGTGGAAAAAACGGACACGTGAGATCACAGTGCTATTTCGGAAACAAAGCTTATAAGGTTAATAGTGCTATGCTAGTCATCAATTAATGTATTAATAAATAAAAGAAGGATGAATGACTTCTAGATAGTGGTGCTTCATCCTACGCTTGTGGTAATAAAAATGCTTTCTTAAGTCTAAATGAATATGATAGCAGTGTTATATTAGCCTCTGGTTATCATTTTAAAGTAATTGGAATTGACGAAGTAAAGTTAATATTTTAGAATAAAACTTATACTAATAAAACATGTTTATATAGTAGCAGCTTATCTTAATGGTGGCTTAAAAGAGAATGTATATATGAAACAACCCCAAATGTTTTTTTAAAAAAAGAGGAAGAAAATCTGGTATGTTAATTAAATCTTTGTATGGCTTAAACAGGCAGGAAGACAATGGAATCATAAAATTAATGAAATTTTGTTAAAAACGGATTTTCTTAAATGTTAAAACGATAGTTGTGTTTTTATATTTCGCTATAAAAATGAAGTTAATATTATAGCACTTTACGTTGATGATATATTGTTAGCTTGTTTTTATAGCAAAACCATGGAAAATAAAATAGAAACTCTAAAATTACATGTTGAAAAGGTTGATCGTGAACTTGCAAATTTTTGCCTCGGAATGGAAATAGAAAGAAGTAATCCCAGAGGACATATAAAAATTAATCAAAACAACTTTATAAAATAATTACTTAATCAGTGGAATATGCAACAGTGCAAGCTAAAACACCGTTTGTTGCAGGAACAGTCTAAATGTGAAAAAGAAAATTGCAAAGATATGGTAGAAGTAAAAAAATATCAATCTCTAATTGGAAGCTTGATGTACTTGGCTACAATTACTCGACCTGATATTGCTCATACGTTTTCAAATTTAGCTCAATTTAGTTCTTATCCACATAATGATAATTTTGTTGCTACAAAACATGTTCTACGATATTTAAAATCTAAAGATTTGTCATTGGTATATGAAAAAGATGCAGACTGGGGTTCAAATATAAATGACCGTAAATGTTATATTTTTCGCTTTGAGGGCGATATCATGGGAATCAAAAAATCAGAAAGTTGTGGCATTAAGTTCTATGAAAGCCGAATAGATTGCAATGTGTCAAGCTGTAAAATAAATTAGTTTCTATTGTAGTCTACTTGATGAGTTGGGTTTTAAAGATTTAATTTGACGAAAAGTCAAATGACAATAAACCAAGCAAACATTATTTTAACAAAATGTTTACCGAATCAAAATCATTTTAAATGTTGTAATTTTTTAAATTTTAAATGAATTATATTTTTGTAATCTAAGTTGTAATTTTTTTATTTAATGTTAATTGTATTGCTAATTAATGATAGAGGAATTTATTTTAAGGTGGCGATTGTTGGAAATAATGTTACACTCAAGTTCCAATATAAATATTCTATCAAGTTGTTCTCTGTACAATTTTTCATTTTACCCCTTTTTATATTAAAATATTTTTTCCTGTTGACATGAGGTTATATATTGAGATTAAATAAATAAAATATTAAACATTTACATTTTTGTTACTTCTATAAGAGTCGTATTGCCTTCTGGCTTTAATTCAGAATTTAAAGTATCAGGAGAGATAAATAAAGAGCAAGACCGTTATGCGCCCGTTTTATTATTACATATGAGAACCCAAATTTAAATTTTTTATACATAAATATCTACATGAGAAAAAAGTTTTAATTGATATTTGCATCGAATCATATAAACGAGAATCAGCTTTAGTTTTAAGCAAAAAAGTATCGATTTTAAAAAATTTGTCCGTTGCTGATTTTAAAAATGGGTTATGTCATTTTAAGCAAACATTTTAAATATATATATGAATGTAACATATATAAGCATGTAAAATATCTAGACCTATCCTAGACTTTTATATTGTAAATAATCTATCACAGAATAATAATTGTAATAACAAAGTTAAAATATTGATTTGTTTAAGGGCTTTAAAGAGGTATAAGATTTAGAGTTTTTGTGCTCATACTTTTGCAAATGAAAATTAACGTTGTAAAATTAAAGGTTTGACCACTTTATGCAAGCAATATCAGTCACAACGTATTTTTGAAATAAAAAAAGAGTAGTGGGAATAAAGTGACATATTTGCAGTGGACATATGTGAATGTTGTTAGTTGTTTTTTTCTTAAAAAAAAAATATATAAATTTCGTGCAATGAAATGACTAAAATTTTTGAATTTTTCTAATAATTGTATTCACAGTTGTGAATTAAAAAAAGGTTACTTGTCGTTTTCTTTTTTCGAATATTCAAATACCCTTTTAATATTTTAAGTGTTAGTAGTAGTTATTTAACAAAATAGAAATTGATATTTATTATAATGTTATTCCTATTGGCATTTGTAGCACTTATTCTCTGTTTTGAGTTTTTGGATTAGGTATTTTACTAGCGTATTTATTATATATTCATTTATTATTGTTGTTTTATTTAGTTTTACTCATTTATACATTATTAATTAAATATCAACTTTTGTTATTATTATATTGTATAAACCAAAAATACAAAACCTAAAGTTTTTATACCAAAAAAACTTAAAATAAAAAGGTTAAAAAACTACTACCGATCATCAAATAAAAATGTAGTTACAGCATCACAACTCTCAGTAGAAAGAGAATGTGAATTGAAAAAGTATCACAAATTCAATTTGTAGCCGCAATGTAAGAAACAGGCTTCCTATACAATAAGTTTATGCCTCCAACTCTTTCACTACGTCCCAATTTCAATTCGCTAAAATACAATGACACAGAAATGATTAGTAGGAGAAACATTCAATTGAAAAAGCAGCTTTTAAACGTGAGTATGACTAATTTTAATAACTTACAACAAAATTTATTAATTTTTTTACAGGGATTTGTTTTTATCCAAGTGTAATAAAAACAAAATTATAAAAAATTTTATTTTAATAAAATTAGATTTTTTCATTAAAAAAAGGTAAAGGAGTAAGACTAAATTTGTATTAATTTCTTATTTCATCTTTAGTATATAACAAAATATAAAGGTTAAGTTTAGCATCTAATAGTAATAAAACAACAAAAAAAAATCTACTCTACAGCTGTAGTTATTAACATGTTCAGTATTCTTGCACTAACATTTTTTTTACAGGATAAATACAAAACCGATAGAAGAACTGATAAACCAATACATCATAGAGATAAAAGGGACAGCAGAGAATCTAAGTTTAGTAGAGATATGAGAGATGATAGTCGAGATTATGATAATGATCATAAATATGACTATAAAAAGGTATAATTTAAAAACTAGGATTTACTCCGCCCTTACTACTAAGTTTTTCAGTAGATAATACAATTAGAATTTTATACATTACAGCATGACGATCACAAACGTCATAGAGACTCCAAAAGAGACGATAGTGAATACTTCAGAGACGAAAAAAGATATCGTTACGATGGAAGAAAGCCAAACTATGCCCCAAATTATAAAGATCGTTTCAATACATCAAAATCGCGTTATGATGACAGAAAACAAAATGAACGCTTTAATGAAGAAAGACGAGGTGGTGGTGGCAGTAATGGCTTTGGCGGTGGTGACGGATCAAGTTTCACTGAGCGAAGAAAGGACTTTACAGACAGGCGTAGTTATAACAATGATGATGAGCGAAAAACTGATCGCCGTAATAATGACGATCGCAGAATACGTCGTTCCTATAATGAAGATCGTGCAAATGCATATCGGCCTAGACGTTCAAGTTCACCTACTTCGACACAGCGTAAAAATTGCAATAAGTATAATGAGCATAAAGATGACATAAGCTCAAAACGTGAGCGTAAACGTCATTCACGATCTAGATCACGTTCGCGTTCACAATCTGTCGATAATACAATTCAGCGTAATTTAGCAAAAAATAATTCGCATCATAAAACTGAAACTAAAGAACTTCTGTTAGAAATGAAACAACCAGACAGAGAATCACCATCTTCGGAGAAGAAATCTTTACCTTCAGCTAGAAATTTTGAAGTCCTTTTAAACCTGCCACTTAGCGACAATGCATCTAAAAACCCTAATGTTACAGTACCTGCATGCAGTGCAGCAGTTGGCTCAAACCCAGCAACTGCTACAGTACAGCTACCCAGTTATTATAATCTCAATATCATTAATCCTAATAAGTATGTTGAACAAATGCAGAAACGTAAACTCATATGGGGAGCTAAAAAATCTGAAGATTCTGCATCAAAATGGGGTCACGCCCAATTCTCACAAGATCAAGATGGTAAAGTTGCATCAAAATTTATGCGACTTATGGGCATTAAAAATGCAACGGGTACAGCAAGTGAATCCTCTACTTTGCCAAACGACAATGAAAAGAAATCAGTCACATCCACCACTCCTCCTAATAAAGATGTTAAATCCCGTGAAGCTATGTTTTCTAGCATGGAACAACAGTATGAAGTAGCGCGTCAGGTGACACATACAATGCGCGGCGTTGGTCTTGGTTTTAGTTCTGCAAGACCATATTAGATCACTACTTGCTTCATTACAAAAATCACACTAAACAATATAGAGACAAGTGTGAAGTTATTGTCTAATTTCTATTCAATTTTAACAAAATGTAAATTTGTTAATGATGCATACGTTTACATTAATTTTATTAAAAAAAAAAAATACCATTTCAGTTTTTTTGAATTTAAAAATAAAATGTATTAAAAGGAAAAAATTAAATAAAAACATTTGGTTTTAAAATTTATTTTTGTAGGCAGTTTACATTAACCCTTAAATAATAAAATTTTTGTATAAAAAAAAGACCGAGTTTTATCGTCCAAAGGCTAGTAGGTATTCAGTTCCGCCTGAATTAAAGGAACGTCTTTTGACATTAAACTCTACACGGAAAATTATATGACCAAGCAATCACTAAAGCATTTTTTTCGTTCATATTTTTGGATATTAGAAACATATCTTCTAAACTTCTTATCTTTCTATTGATAATATATGATTTTTATTCAAGCTTGAGATCTTTTTTTGTTTTTTTTTTTATAAAAAATTGTTTGACCAATATTTCGCTACCAAACAATAGGTAGCTTCTTCACCCTGTAGAAAATGTTAACTTGTTCGATTAATTGTTTCGGTCATAGTCGAAGATTGAATAATTTCAAATTACGGCATGAAAAATATTTTCCAAATACTACCAACATCAAATATAGGCATATTTATTTTAAGTTAATCTTAATTCGCCAGCAGTTTATTGTTTTTCACTTATTTTGATCATCAGATCTCAAACTCACTAGATTTTAAATATCAAGCTTAATGCATATAAAATATAAACAAAAAAATTCTTTCCGAACTGTAGTTGCTCTGATAAATAAAATTTACCTTGATATAGATTATACATATCCTACAAAAATTTAAGGATTTTTCTCAGTAAACCTTACAGCGGCTTATATGAATTGTTACTTCTAAAATCAACCGCTTCTGTTTGCATAATTTTACACAGCTGTTAATGACAGTTTATATAGAAAATAAAAACAACAACAAAATCAAAATAATAAATACAAGAAGAAAATTCTATTTTGCCAAGTTGTCATCATATCCATAAAAAACTTAAGAAATTTTATTTAAATATACAATAATATTTTATAATTTTAATAAACAATACAAAAAACTATAAATTCAGTTGAATGTGCAAAAAGTGTTAGTTGTTTTCGGTGAGCAATGTCTTGGTTAAATAACAGTCTCAATACGATAAAGGGTCAATTGACGACGTTGGCTCATGATATTCTTGAAGAAACCGCTGGTCCAGGTGATGCCGAATATAGTAGGGCAACACACACAGCAGTTGATAATACAAAAGCTGTAGAATTATTGGCAGATACACAAAATAGCAAAGATGTTGAGGTAAGTAGCACTAGCCAACGCACATACACTCGTCAATATCTAGTATACATGTATGTATAGCAAACTCGATTTTTTACAAATTGCAGTAATCTATTAAAAACCTTTAAAATTATAATAATAATTAATGCATCCATACGACAACTACACAATAAATCGATTGTTACCCTTCGTTTGGAAACCAACATAATCGTTTACGACAAATTCAAGTTTGTAATACATGCTTTTTAATTAAAAGTAGTTACTTGCTTTCTCAGTCTTTTTTGTTTTTTTGCCCTCACAACCAAGGCCAATAGGTAATTACAAATTTATAATAATCGCAATTAAACCAACCTAATTACTTGTCAAATGCCTATACCTTCCAAAATTTTATGAATTTATAAAAATATTTTATATTCCTGGCGGTTATTTTTGTATTGCAGTTATTGTATCGACATAATTGTAAAACTTATTGATTTTTGACCAACAAGCTGAGTATAAACCTTATTATTACAATTAAAATTACACAAGGGTACATACACACTTACATGTGTATACATACATATGTATATTTTTATGCGTTGTGATAATAACTCCTGCTTCCTAAACCTTATGATTAAAAATCGATATCGGCTTAAAAATCGAAAGTTTGTTTTAGTTTTAAAAATAGACATTTAAAGCTTTTCCTTTTTAGAGATACGCTGTATTGCTGTACCTGTGCTTTAATCACTGGTCACAACTGTGGCTTACTTTGTCAGGAAATTGTAACTTGTACAGTTGTTACTCACAAATTGCCAGGTTATCCCACAACGGATCAGTTTCCGTAAGCCGACCCATACCTTTATATAGGAAGTCGGAGCTGATCACTTATTATTTAATTATCTATTCAAAGTTTTTCATATGGTCAAATGAGACTCCTGGTAACTATCATTCGGTACAGTTTAAAGACGCCACGCAATTAACCAATACGGGTGTGAGACGTAAAACTCTCGAAACCGGTTGAAAAGGACGCACAGAGGAGTATTTGGCCTGAAAAGCTGGCCAAAATTATTAAACGAGTTTTTTAAATTAAAAGTTCTTGCTTTTTGATAGTTTTAGGTATAGTATGATATAAGAAATCTAGTAGCAAATTTTGAAAAAATTACACTGCGCAACAAAAAAAATTTTGTCTACCCTAGAAATAAAAGTATGTGGACTATATGGACTTTTATGCCCTTAATCCAAATCTGTTTTTCGTTTTTCTCTAGTACGTAAGGATATCCTTTTAAAGGCGTGACATATTTCACTCCCTAAATCGTTGGGTTGCCTTAAATATTTTGTAATAACTTGAAAACGGGTTCTCCGATTTTAATAACAGGAGGATTAAAAGATGCACCGGAAAATTCTCCTTAAACTAACGAAACACATTTCTTTTCTATCTATTACTATTTCGGAGTTATTTAAAAATTAATGGCGAAAAAAACAAATTTTCCTGCAAAATTCGTCAAATTTTTTGTTTTCAAAATGCAAAAAAAAAAAAAATTTAAGAATCAAAAAGTTTAAATTTTTAAGATTTTTTCAAAAGCCACATTCCCAAGGCATAAAAGACGGTAGAAATAGTAAAACTCAAATAACAAATTTTGATTTTAAAGGTTTAAACTGCTGCAAAACCTTTTCAAGGTATATACATAAACGTGTTGCTGTGTGGTCGAGAAGAGCTTGGAGCTTCACTTCCGCTAATGTTTCAGTAACGGTTATGGCATCTTCATGGATAACATTTTTTTTTAAATATTTTAGTAATGAATAACATAACATGATACACATGATACACATGGATACACATTTTTATTGGCATATAAAATTTATTGTATAAAATTTCATATTGCTTTTTGGTAGGCTCTGCATTTACAAAGAGTGCTAAAGCTCCTTCCGCTGAAAGTTTATTCACAGTGTTGGCTTCAGAAGTTGTTAAAGTAACTTGCAAATTCTTGCTTTTCTTGGGGATCTCGTTATATCCATTATTAATTTAGCCGCATCATTATGTCCCGCTGCTCTTTGACTTATGGTTGCAGCAAATGTGATCTTCTCTGTTGTTATTTGGTGACGAACTTCTTCCGTTTTTCTCCGATTTGTTCTTTCATTAGCTTCATTAAATTCTTTTCGTGGTCGCCCTGAAGACGAACTGCCAAATACTGGTATTGTTACAGTTCCTTCCAGCCATTTAGCGTTTGTGCTTAAAAAGCGGTCCCCTTTTCGTTGTGCCAAAAGCCAATATCTTTTAAAACAATTTTTGAAATTTTTTAAACACTGCTTCAGTGCTAATATGTCACCATCCCCTTGACATTTTGAAATTTGGCTCAATTTTCTGACCAAAAGATTTAATTTCTCGTCAATGTTTCCAGCACTAGATTTTATCACTATTTGGAATGTTGACTCTAGAAGTTACAAAACGGTTTTGGTAAAGATTGTGTGCAATAACCCTTTATAAGTATTTTCAAGCGCAAGCTCTTATGCGTTAATTGGATGGTAGCCTGATACCTGCGTGCCCATAAATTTTTATGTCCCTGTATTAATTTTTTGTAAACATATTTTTGTGATTAATGCTTCTAATAATTATTCTTATAAGGTACGTATATTTATTTTTTTAACAAATAATGTTTTGTAGAGCAGGTATATAAAAATATCCTTTATGCGGATGTGTGGGACATTCCCTTATAACTATTATCGATAATAAATAATTTTTCCAATTAATAATTATAGGCAGATATTAACATTGTAAAGTGTTAAAAATGATGTGAATAACAGTTGAAAGCAATACGAAACACATAAAAGTTTATGACGATATAAATGTATAAGAAAAAGTGCCTGATGAGCAAAAATAGAAGAAATGTGAAAATTAAAAAAAAACGTCAAAAATAATGGCGCAAACTTGCGCACACTTTTTTTTTGTTTCTAAAATTAGAGATTCCAAATTTTATTGTGATATCAAGCATAATTCGTAGAGATGCTAACCTCACTTTTAAAAACCTCTTGTTTTCTTTTTTTGCAAAAAAAAGTGTATAATTTTTTTTGTTTTTAGCTTTTGAACGAATTGTTTCAACATGAATATTCTACATATTTAATATTTTTTTTTCTTTTTATACCCTTCACACAGTGAAAAAGGGTATATATAGGTTTGTCATTCCGTGTGAAATTTCTACAATTTTCATTTCCGACCCCATAAAGTATATAATTTTTGAAAGCTTATGAATAGGGGAGTCGATTTAGCTCTGTCAGTCTGTCCGTCTGACCGTCTGTCCGTGTGTATGTTGAAATCAACTTTTTGAAGCCCCCCGAAATCGTTTGGACCCGGGTAAGGTATCAAAAATATTCGGGAGTAGATCGGTATTGAAAATCAGAAACATCGGTACATAAACAACTGAGATATAAGCAAAAACCCACGACCACCTCGATTTTTTTTTCACAAAAACAACATTACAACAACAACATACATACATACAAACGTGTATACTGGGTAGAGAAAACGTGGCATCAAATCCAGCTGAGCCAAAAAAAAATTTTTTTTATTATTTTAATTTTTTTTTTTATTTTTTATTTAATATATTATTTATATTTTTATTATTATTTTTTTTTAATATATTTTTTTTTAATATTTTTTTATTTTTTTTGTTTTATATATAGTATTATATACATAATAATTTTTTTTAAAATTTTTTTTTTTAATTTTTTTTTAAATTTTTTTTTTTAATTTTTTTTTAAATTTTTTTTTAAATTTTTTTTTTTTTTTTTTTTAACATACATACGTGAATTTATAATTTCACAATGGGGCGTTTTTAAATATGTATGTTTTTATATGTATGTACGTATTTCATATGGGATGAATGGTGACACAAACCACTGTTATTGCATGACTACACGTTGTGAAGGGTATATAAGATTCGGCACGGCCGAATATAGCGCTCTTACTTGTTTTAATAACGTTTGATCAAACCTTTCAGCGAAAAAAAAAATTATTGTTAAACCTTTATTCGTTTGGCCGCAAAAAAATATCAAATAAACATCCAGAAGCCGAAACAAACATTAAAATCTCATATAATTTTCTTCACTTTCCTGACTTTAGCAGGGTCTCAGAGCTACAAATCGCAACTAAAAGTCTTAAAAATTTACAATATAATGTAAAATATTGTTGTCTGTCGAGCTGCGTACTTAGTTTTTAAGATTTCTTAAAATTCAATTTTGCCTTTTTGGCCAGCTTTTCAGGTCAAATACTCCTCTGTGGGACGGCCTGATTGTCCTTATTCGAGAACGATAATGACAATGACGCGCGAGATCTTGACCCGACCAGAGCTGAATAACGACTGTTATCTATTTAACGGGGTTTTTCTTTATATACATATATTCTTTAACCTATGGGCATTTCCATGAATAAATCAACCACGACTGTAAAAATAAAAACACTTGAAAGTTTTTCAATATAAGTTTATTGATAAAAAAAAACACTCCAATTTTACTATGCGCGGATATTAAGAGCTTATTTAATAATTTTAAGAGCAATATTAAGAGTTTAATCTGATTATCTCTTTGACAATCAACTATTTTTTAGCGACTTAATTGGTAAAAATAAATTGTAAATATGCTTTAAAATTAAGTTAACAACAACAATTAACAAGATCCATAAGAAAGAAAAAAATATAGAGTCCAATTAGCGGTATTTTTTTTTTTGATTTCCCTTGGATGTCATTTTAATGTCACGTACGTAGTGCAAAAACATTTTTTGTCTTCGTCATTCGTATGAACAGTCGCAAGAGCACCTAATTTAGAATTTAACTTATTTTTCTTAACATAACATAAATTTTATTACCTCAGAATACTATAAGAGAAAAATCTGTCACGTTCGATATGTCACGAACGTTATTAAATTGAATTTATTATAAAATCATTTAAAGATGTTTTCAATTAAGTATGACGGATTTTAAATGAAAAATATTTGGTTTAGATATTTATATTTTATTCGAATTTTACGAATATAGGAGAATATGAACATGTTGAATTATGAAATGTCATTTTATAGGTGAAGTAAAAATTCAACAAATTTGAAAATTAATACTAAGATTCACTAATTCAAATTTCATTGAATTGTAACATAAATAGGAATTTTAAATTACATAGTAGTATACCGATTAAGAGTGCTGATGATGAATTCGTAGCTGATTTCGAAAATGCATTCCACTCGGCTAATATCGGAAATAATTTTAGAAAGAATATTCCTAAAAATGGTTACAATTTAATTAAATTTGAATTATAAAATTAAATAAAAGAATAAATGAACTTAAGCCAAAATAAAAAATGGTTCACATTAAAATTTAATATTTGGCTTAGTGTAAGAAATTAAAAAAAGAAAAAATACCTCCCAAGACTTGCAGTTTTTTTCATATATCCATAAATACCTCAAAATCTCTTCTGTTTTATGTCACGTACAATTTATTATTATTTTAGACAACAATGATTCGAATATATTTTTTAATAAAGTACCCTTTGAATGGAACATTAAGATCTAATTTTGTTTTAGTAACTCTTACTTTTGCAAAAATTACTCCACTTTATAGGAGTGTACAAATGTCACTTTTAGCATCGGCTTAATATGAGAATAGAGAAAGGTACGCCTCGTCGACCAGCATTTAGTTTTTCTTCAATTTGAGCCTTGAAGTGTTTAAAAAGTTTGATAAAAAAAAAGTGCTAAATCCTCTCACAGAAAGTTTTTTGTAAGAAAAAGTGCTAAATCCAGTACATTATTAGTTGAGTGTTTAAAACTAACTCCAATTTGTTTTTTGTTGCTTTTTTATTTTTGTAGATTGTAGTTATTCATGAAAAATAAATACCATAAAATAAACTAACTATATTTTTGGTTTTCCTCTCAAACTACAAATATGAAATATAAGAAGTTTTTTGTCTCTCCTGTAAAATTTGCTGAAAGAGAGTTAGCAGGTTTGCATATTAAGCCGACGATATAATATATGTAAGTTTACTTGAGAGCCTTTTTTATACCCGCCACCAAAAAAATGGTGGGGGTATATTCATTTTGTCATTCCGTTTGTAACACATCGAAATATCCATTTTAGACCCCATAAAGTATATATATTCTAAATCAGGGTTTGATTTGATGACGAGCTAGCTATGTCCGTCCGTCTGTTGAAAGCACGATAGAGGTCGCACCGAAAAAGCTAGGGGGCTCAAATTTTGCCAGAATCTTTCTTATAGACAAGGTTTGTTTGGTATTGAAAATGGGCGAAATCGGAATATTAGGAAGTGAGTTATAGCTAGAAAAGTAAGAGTAGGTCGAAAAAACCGTGTCCTTCGAACATCGAATAAAATGGAATTGTGTCCAAACGCATTACGGTAGACTCATGAAACTTCGAAAATATATTTCCTGAGTAAAAAAAATATTTTTCCTCAAAAATTATCTAAATCGATGCATTAGGAGAGGAGTTATCGATCAAAATGTACGAAAATTTATACCGCACAGTGTATTTTTCGGTATATTTAAAAACAAAAACGTCATAAAAGCAACAAAATTGGATGTACGACTCTGAAATTTTGCAAACTTTGCTTTTTGGTAAAACGCTTTTTTGTAACTGAAAATCAATGTGCCACGCCCACTTTTACGCTCACCTCCCATATAACGTTTTACCTAAAATTCATATAATTTCTTTATTAATAAAGATTTTGGAATAATAAATGGCTATATTGAAACACCTAAGTTTTACTCATTCGCAAAAATAACTTTGACACGCCTACTATAACGCCCACTTTTCACGTTATCTACCGTTATTGAAATTTAAAAGCTCATAAAACCGCCAAAATTAGAGGTATGATGATCAAATTTGTTACGTATATCCTTCTAATCAATGTTATTGTTGTGCCAAAAAGTTTAGGTGACAAGCCCAATTTAACGCTCACCTCCCATATAACGGTTTATCTTAAATTCATGTAATTTCTCTATTGAAAAAGTTTTTGGGAAAATAAAGGACTATATTGAAATATCTAAGTTGTATTTATTAGCAGAAACTTTATTGGCACGCCTACTTTAACGCCCACTTTCATTTAAAGACTAGATTTACAAAAGCATTTTAGTAGCATATCGAAGTTATAAAGGGTGGTTAAATTTTAAAGACCGATGTTGAATTTAAATAAAATACAAATTATTTAGGATATTATTATTATTTCTTTTTGTAATTATAATATTTGTATGGTTCAATTATGTATTTAACAAAATATCGGCCAAGTGGCCCCCCAACCTCGGCGCCACTCCTTTATCTGATGGTCCAAATTTTCAATGACAATGTTGATGCGCAATTGTTGGGCATGATGATGAGTCGAGATTGATAGCTCTTTTGCCAAACTATCACAAAAAACTGCAATAGTTCCCAGTCAACGAACTAAGTAGGCATTCACAGATTTTCTAACATTTTATACAGACCTGTTTTGCAGAAATTTAAATATTTTTTACAATTCTCCTGATTGTGGACGAATTTGAACAATTATGTTGATCAAAAGAATTACGAAGTGCACAAAATGCATTTTGATTTGAACGCCCATTTTTATAAAAAACCTGAATATCTTTAAAGCGTTGTTCATTTGCGTATCTTTCCACGGATCAAATTGAGTAAGTTTGAGATTGAGAAATGTTAAATGAAATGCAGAAAACAAATTTAAAGACTAGGTGTAGTTCACCTTCAACATGGGCCCTTAAAATTTAACCACCCTCTACAAAGAAAGCGATACATATTTTATTGTAAAGAGATTATTCCATAGCGATTAACAAAATAATAAATATTGTGCTTAAAATGTACACAAAATTGGTGGTGGGTATAAAAGATTCGGCACAGCCGAATATAGTACTCTTACTTGTTTTACATTACATTTCTTGTTTTAAGTTTTGAAACCATTTATGATTTTAGTTTTTATAAACGACATTATTAATTTTTGTTAAAATTTATTACTTTTAACAATATTATTAACAGAGTTATGAGAATTTTCAAATAGTATAACAAGAATTAACATCTGATAAATTAAATATAGTAACTACTTATATCGCAGTTTTAAGGAAAAATTATTCATAAAAAAGCTCGTTATAATTTAGAAGTTATACAAATTTTTAAAACAATCGCTCAAATGGTCTTTTTTATAAAAGACTGCCAGTGGTTGCTCAGCAAATTTCTTATTATTTCAAAAATTTCCTGTAGGCTAGGTTATCAAAGTTTTAAACAAATAAAAATTTAATTAATAAACAAGTAAAAATGCTATATTCGACCGTGCCTAATCTGATATCATTCTTCACCATCACGCACATAGGTGTAGGGACCAAATCGGAGCTCTTTTATTGCTTATAGACGTGGCCACGCCCACTTTTTACCACCCATAAACACTCCCTGGAATGTGTACACAGTTGTGCCACAGTTTGAGTCCGATCGGCTTTACGGTTTCGGAGTCAATAGCTAACACGCATATATATAGATGTACATACATATTAGAGGTACAACCAAAATAAGGCCCTATCACCACGCTGTAGCCGATGTTGTGCTGAAACCGAAAAATTTTTCTTTAGGTCAATTTGGAACAAAAACGTTCCGCGTCGAAGCCGATTTCTGAAAGCCATTTAAGATTTTTTTTATTTTTTCAAAATTTTTAATTTTTTCAAAATTTTTAATTTTTTCAAAATTTTTAATTTTTTCAAAATTTTTAATTTTTTCAAAATTTTTTATTTTTGCAAAATTTTTTATTTTTTCAAAATTTTTTATTTTATAATTATTTAACTATTTACATTTCTTAATGTAATTATATGATTATTATCAAAATCACAATCTAAAAACTATCTTTGTTAAGTGAAATTAACTTAAGATTAAGAGTTCGTGTTGATTTGCATTGGGGGAAAATATCTTGTACGACTTTGATGGCGCGTTCCGCACAAATGTTGCTGCGTTGTGTTTTTGGAATTCTTGATTCATCTTTCACCATTCATTCATTAGTTAAGCCCGATAATGATTTGTTTAAGGCATTTTTATTGTAACAATGGTCTGAAAACCAAATGTTGTTCCAAGGGCCACATATAAATTCGCAGCGTAGGTAAGTCGCAATATTTTACCACGATTAATTGAATTTATACAGAATATTATTCAATATTTAATGGAAAAACTTATAATTTATTTATCATTTAATGAATTTATAAAGAAAATATTTTTATTTTTTTAAAACTTACTGGACCCCAAACTTAATTGCATTTGACGCGGAACCTTTTTTAACGATATCGAAAATCTAAAGATGCAGTTCTTATTGTTTTTTATGCACAACATGGTATAGATATGGCCATTTTGATATTTTCAAAAATTGTAAAAAAGTTGTTTCCCTAATGTATATACATAGATTAGTTTACTGAGCCTTATTAAATAAAAAGAAGTAAGAGCACTTTAATCGGCTGTTCGCGAACAGTAATCGCTATGATATAATCTGTTTATACTAAAATATGTATTACTTTCTTCGGTTTGTTATTAATTTATTTTCTTGAATTTAATTCTACAATGACACCTTAAGAATTTCTATATTAGGAGTGATACTACTCACTCTTTTTTTATTACAATAATTTATTTTTACGGAAATTGAAGAGTAAAATTTGGTAACCAAAGGTAGTATAAAAATATAATATCAGCTTTATATAGGCATGGCATCCAAAATTTTGGAATTATATAATTATACTGCTCGACAAAAAATCATTTCTTTTCTTCCCGTTAATAAAAACTATGTGGCCTATATGGATTTTGATGCGCTGAACTCAAATCCGTTGTCGGTTTTCTTCCATCAGATTGGGATTTTTTTTATGGGCGTGGGAAATTTTTTCCCCTAAATTTGTCCGGTACGGAGACATATTTCATCCGCACAAGGGTCGATATGTCAAACTCCATATATAAAAATGAATTCAGTCCAAAAATTTGTCAAACTCCTTATAAAGGTTGGTTAAATTTTAAGGGCCGATGTTGATTTTGAATTAAACACAAATTATTTACGAAATTATTATAATTTCTTTTTATTATGATAATATTGGTATGTTGCAATTATGTTTCGTACAAAAAAGCGGCCTTGGCGGCACACCTCGGTCCGATGGTCTAAATTTTCAATGACAATGTTGATGTCTAATTGTTGGGAACGATGATGAGTCGAGGTTGACTGCTCTTTTGCCACACTATCGCGAAAAACAGCAATGTTTTCCGTACACCGAACTAAGAAGGCGTTCACAGATGTCTTCACATTTCATACAGACCTGTTTTGCTTAAATTTAAATATTTTTCACAATTCTCCCAATTGTGGACGAATTTGAACGATTATGTTGACCAAAAGAATCATGATGTGCACGAAATAAATTTTGATTTGAACGCCCATTTTCATACTTGCCTGAATAACTTTAACGCGTTACTCGATTGTGTATCTTTCCATGGTTCGAATTGAGTTAGTCTGAAATTGAGAAATGTCAAATGAAATGCAGAAAAAAAGAGACAAAAAATACTCTCTCTCTGCGCTCTCAGCTTCTGTCATGGCACAATCATCAGGTAGCCTCACTAAAACAGCTGATTTTTTTTTCTCTACCTTAAGGTTTAACTAAAATGTCAAATTTTGTTTTGTGGCTTGGAGCTAAAAGGGCCAATGTCAAAATATTTACTTTTGAGAAAATTGGAATCGAACTTCAACTTTTATAGATGCTTTCATAGTGACATTGGCCAGCATATTATTTATGAAGCTGTTCTGGGTTAAGTATGACTTTAGCTGTTTTACCATAAAGAAATAGAGCAAGAAAACAAATCTAACGCAATGATTAACTCAAAAGAGCAAAAAAGTGACATTGGCCCTTTTAGCTCCAAGCCACAGATATATTCTACAAAAAAAAAAAAAAAATAAACATAAACGCATTTGCTTTTTGACATTTCAGTCGTCGTTTTCCAACAAGAAAATGCATGTAGAATATTGTTGTTGCAAAACTGAGGCTACCTGATGATTGTACCATAAATAATGTGATTACACCATGATTTTTCTTTACACTTATTTGCGTTTTCTTATTATGTTTTATTCTGTTTTCTTTTTCAAAGTGACAACTATATGTATTATATATATACATATATATATAAATCAATGCCACTTTTCGTTGTAATTTTATAACTCAAGAAAGGGCTTAAAACGGGTGAAATCGGTAATATTGTATCTTCGAACCTAATGCATGTAGTTTTTTTATTATTTCACTTGATACGTAGCGAAGCACGTACCGGGCGGCTAGTACAATATATATTTATGTTTGCATGATTACAAATATTTGCATTATTCTTTAAATTCGCATGCGGGAATATTTAAAATTAATACACCTTGTAGCGAATACTCACAATTAGCTATTCAGAAAAATTTAACTCAAAAACTCAAACTCAAAGTCAAAGTTTTCTTTCAGTACCTTAAAAAAAAACGATCTCAACTCCATAGTAAACAGTTATTTTTAAACGAATAAAATAAAAGTTCCGTTAAAATTGTTAAAAAGAAGGTTTAATTAGCTGTTTATGTTCCGATCGCAAAAAAAAACTTATTTGAGGAAATGAATTTTTTCCGTCAGAAAATAAAACTCATTTTACGTAAATTTAAATCAATTACACTGCTCTACAAAAAATCATTTTTTGTCTTCCCGTTAATTAAAACTATGTGGACTATATGGACTTTGATACGCTGAACTCAAATCCGTTGTCGCTTTTTTCCATCAGATCGGGTTTTTTTTTATGGGCTTGGCAAATTTTTTCCCCTTAATTAGTCAGGTACGGACACATATTTCATCCTAACTCGAGAATTAGTCATCCGATTTTTTTTCTTTATCTCTTATCGTTGTGAAACTATTCAAAAATTAATGGAGAAAAAAATTCGTAATATTTTTCAATTTAAAAATGGAATTAAAAAAAATATAAAGCAAATATTCAAATTTTTTGCTACTTTTGCCATACTAAAACACGTGGGTTTACGAAAAAAACCAAAAATAAAGTTTCATATCCAAATACTTCATGCGTCAAACGACCAGCTTACCAATTTAGAAGTAAATTTTTACCTCCATTGCCTCCTACAGATGATGAAGAAGATGGGCTTTATGCAGCAACTGAATCCACTTACGCCAGCATGGGTGTTTCTTCGCATTCATTAGGAAGTCCAACGAGTAAACCTTATTTTCCGAATTAAACTGATATGAATAACTTAGCTAGTAAATTAGGGCTTTTAAAAAAACAAGTCTGAGCTTCTTGCATCCCAATTAAAAGGATGTTAACGTCTCGTACTTTCGAAATAAAGAACAACCTTTTTTGAGTTATTTCAGCAGAGAGGAAGGTTTGGTATTTTGTGATAATGCTGATGGACTTTTGCGACAACTGTGTTTCAGTCATAAATCTGAGGATTGGCGGCTTTTTATTGATTCATCCAAGACAAGTTTGAAAGCCGTTTTACTTCACAATGGCAACAAATTTCCATCGGTCCCACTCGCGTATGCAAGAAATATGAAACAAAACTGTTGCAAAGAACAAATTTCCTAGAATCAGAGATGCTAAAGTAAAAGAAGGCATATTTGTAGGTCCACAAATAAGACAGCTTATGAAGAACGAGGTCTTTAGAACGAAATTGAATGATGTGGAAGAAAGAGCATGAACAGCTTAAGCTACTTTTTTATTTTAACAATGTTTCCTAAATAAAAATTAATAATTATTGACACAAATTTTGTGTTATTTTAAATATTTAAATTTTTTATTGTAATTTGAAGTTATCTACGGGTGACGACAGGGTGGGTGCTTTATGCGAGGCGTTGCTACAAAATTACAATCTAGAAAATGTTTGTATTTGTTTTTGCTGTACGAAAATAGATAGAAGTAAATGGTTGTCATTTATTGTTGCTACAAGGCGCTTTAGTGCGCCCACTCTGACGTTGTTTCCTGCATTACACATATTTGGTCAATATTAGGTACCTGCGATAAATTGTCAATAAAATCTACATTTTTTAACCGATTTTTATGGTTTATGGCTTTTTTTATTTCTAAGAAAAGTAGCTAAAATTATGAATATTTGCTTCATATTTTTTTTAATTTCATTTTTAAATTGAAAAATATTACGAATTTTGCACGAAAAATTTTTTTTCTCCATTAATTTTTGAATAATTTCAAAACCGGATGACTGGTTTTCGAGTTAGGATGAAATACGTCTCCGTACCTGCCACGCCCATAAAAAAAATCCCGATCTGATGGAAAAAAACCGATATTGGATTTGAGTTCAGCGCATTAAAATCCATATAGTCCACATAGTTTTATTTAATGGAGGATTTTGCTGCTGAGCAGTGTTATTTTTCTACAATGCCCTTAGCGATTGACAAACCTTCAATCCAGGTTAGCGTGAAAAGAACATTTCCTACTCTTAAATTGTTATTGAGTTACATGTGTTAAACTTTTTCGCCAAAAAAATTTATGTTCGTTAAATTTTACAAATAAATTATTACACACATTAGCTATTATTCGATAAAGTCAACAAAAAAACAGGGAATGTAATATAAAAGAAAACTTACAAAACTTTATTTTTTAAGAGAAAAAATAAAACTCCTCAAAAGAGTTTTATTTTATGACGGCTAATTAAAATTCTCTTTTTAGAAGTTTTAGCATAACTTTAACGGTCCCTGGTTCACAAAGAAGTTACAAGTATTATTTGAATATCTATATATTTGCAGATTCTAGCGCTTCGCAAACAAATTGAAACACTACAAAATAAACTAAGCGATACTGGAGGAGGTAGTAGCAGTAACACTGTAAGTGGTAGTGCAAACAGTGGACGTACTTCTAAAACGGTAAGCTTTTTTGTGGTTTTTTCTCGCAGAAAATGAATTCAATAAAATTTTCGACCGTCTGATAAATCTATACTGAGATGATTAAAATACATAAATATACTATCTGCACCGCGTACATATGCTTATCATTGTATATATGTATATAAAATCTTATATTTCCGGAATTTGTTTAACAAAGTTTTTGTAAATTTATAAAGTTTTTTTTTAACTTAAATGCATATGTTCAACGTTAATTTAATAAAAGTATACTTAAACCTAACTATTTGCATTTTGATAAAAATGCAACGTATGCATTCTTCTTTACCTTGTTCGCCACTGTTGTCTGTTTGCATTCACATGCATTTTTAAGATAATCTTCTCTTATCAACAGATAACAATATTGGTATTAAGTGTGCGTTTTTAACATTTACAACTATTTACTGATGTCGCAAGAAAAACTAATGCAGTTTGAGTTTTTTATAGCTAATTTTACCCTTATCCCTGAAGTAAAAAATTTTTATTAAGTGCGAAATATTTCTTTTATTATACCACCCCTGCGATGCCAAGGGTATATGTGTATGCTTTTTTTCCGTTTGTAATTTTTATAATATTAGTTTTCGACCCCATAAAGTATATATTTTCTGAAAGCTAATGACCAGGGGAATCAATTGAGTCATGTTCATCTGCCCGTGTGTTAGTTGAAATAAACTTTTAAAAGCCCCCATATGTTACTTAGATCTGAATATAGTACCAATCTTTTGCAAATATCCGGGAATTATTCAATGCCGAAATTCAATACGATCACGCCATAACCTTCTGAGATGTAAGACTGCCTCTATTTTTTCGAAATCGAAATTGTTCACCCACCCCAATGTTAATTTATAGCAACGTTTGTTAATATTTGTGGATACATAATGCCTCTAAGGATATTTAAAAAAAAAAAATTGGCAAACAACCGACAAAGTTATAGGCACAAATAAATATCAACTTTTAGAAGCCCCTGACAACGCCTGGACCCGCTTGAGGTATTAAAATATTAGAAATATTCGGGAGCAGATCGGTATTGAAAATCAGAAAATTCGTTATGTGTTTACTTACATACATACAAATCAACAGCGGCCCTTAAAATCTAACAACCCTTTATATACGATAAACAATATATTTTTGCTTACGTCAGTTACTTTTATTATAACCACTTTCAACAAATGGTGCAGGGGTATATTCAATTTATCATTTAGTTTGTAACACGGCGATATAATAATTTTAGATCCCACAAAAATATATTTTTTGAGTTCTTGTTAAAATCGTTCTAGTTCTAGAGAACTTGAACAGAAAGATCTTAAGAAATTAAATCTACTAAAATATTTCTAATATTTCATTTATGTTTTGTATTAAAAATGGGCTAAATCGGCCTATTAGAAAGAGAGTTATAGCTTCTATTTCAAAAGTAGGTCATAAAAAATGTCTTCCTGACATCGATTATAGGGCGATTAAGTCTTAATTTTATTAATTAATTTGTTTGCCTAAAAATAGTTTTCCCCAAAAATTTTTCCACTCAGTACTTTACGAAAGGAGTTATAAATCGAAATGTATGAAAATTTAACTGCAAAATATTTCTTAGTCTATTTTAAACGTCCTTATAAATGTATAACGAGTGTTTTTTAATTTACATAATTTTTATATGGACACAGATTTTAAATCTATAATACAATATCATAGTTAAATTAATTAGCACAAATTACTTTGAAACGCCTACATTAATTCCCTTTTGTTTTACAAAATTTACTAAAAACTAAATTTAAAAGATAATAAAAGCAACAGAATTAGTTGTTGGATGCCGAAATTTCGAAAATGGTGAATTTTATTATAACACTAGGCATTACCAAAAATTAATACAACACGCCTATTACTCCGCCCTGCTCTAACATATGGCATAATGTACTATGAATATGATTTAAAAGCTCTTAAATCGCAAAATAAAATCAATCTTATCTCTATAAGGGAAAAAATTTTGTAAGAATAAAGGCATTTATAATGCAATATCTAAGTTAAATTAATTAGCGCAAATTATTTTTACACGCCTACTTTAACGTCCACCACCATTAACATAATCTAAAGGGTCCGCAAAATAACTTTTTTTTTTTGAAAATGCTATAAAATGAAAAGTATAGCTTCGGCTGTGTGGCACGTAGCTACGTCCTGTTGAAACCAAATGTTGCCAATATCCTCCTCTTCAATTTTTGTGAACAAAAATTCGTTCAACATGGCCCGATTACGATCGCCATTGACTACGGCCACTCCTTGCTCAATAGCCCAATTATGCCTCTGGACCAAAATCCGCACCAAACAGTGACTCGTTTTGGATGTATCGGCTTTTCAATGTATGCGTGCGAGTTTTCTGTGCCCCAAATGCGACAATTTTGCTTGTTTACATACCCGCCAAGATCAAAATGAACTTCATCTGAAAAGATGATTTTTTTTTTTGGCAAAATCGGCCAAAGTAATATAGCAATATTTCCCAGCGTTGTTCAAGCGTAAATGAGCTAAATGTTACCATTCACGAAATAAGCAGCAGTTGAAAAAAACAAAAAAAACGTTAGATGGCGGACCCTTTACTTTAAAAAAAATTTTTAAAGCTCATAAAAGCAACAGAATTAGTTGTATGACACTGAAATTTCGCAAGTATAGCTTTATGGTAAATCTTACTATATTACTACGCATTAGCATAAATAAAAACGACACGCCTTTTTTACAGTCTACTCCTAACATATATAATCTACAGACACCTACTATTAATAAAATTTCAAAGCTTATAAAACCGCCAGAAATAAACATACAGAACTAAAAGTTTCTCAGTGTAGATTTCTGGCTAATATAAACTCTAAACAAAAAAGTTAATGTATCCCGCCCACTTTAGCGCTACCCTCCCATACGCAAAAGTTGCCTAAATTTGTATATTTTCTATATGGATATAAAATTGAAATAGAATTCTATGTTTCAATCTAAGTTAAACTTCTTGATTAAATATAAGAAAATATGTTTAAAGCAAATCAAGCTACAAAGAAAATATATATTTTAGTGTAAAAATATTATTTTACAGTCATTACAATTATTAACAAAATAATACATTTAATGGTATTAAAGTATTACATAAAATAGGTGGTGGGTATCAAAAATTCGGTACTACCGAATCAAGCTCTCTCACTTATTTTGTTTTCGTTTTATCTATTTGTTTTTCGCTCCTATTTTAACCATATTATTTTTATCATTGTTCGCTTTTTTGTTTGCTTTGTATGAATTTTTTGTATTTTATTTTATTATATTGCACACTCGCACAGAATAAAAATCCAAAATATATATTTTTATCATTTATTTGATACAAACTCACATTTATCTGTCTTTCATAAAAAATATGGTCGTCGTCATTTATTTCGGAGAAAAGTAAATATTTGATTAAATTAAACTTTATCGAAAGGTTATCCAAACGAAGTTGTACTTTTGTATTTTGTATCAACTGTACTGTAATAATCTGAGATGTTAAATAATTTAATCAAAACTATAATGAACATTAAAATGTTATTTGTGTTTTATTTTCTACTGGTTGTTTGGCGATTTAATGATTTTTAGAGTTGCAAAAATTTCCACCTTTTATTTGTCTAAGGACTAGACAACTAGATCAATCGAAATCTCCATTCTTATTGTATTAAGCTTTTAATTTGTATCAAAAGCAATCACTAAACCCATTTACGGCCGCTTTGCTAATTTGGGGGCTTATGGCAAAGTTGTGGATTTTTTCTATTTATTTTCTGATGGTGGGCTTTATTCACATATGTACATATGTGATAGACATGGCCATATCAAATGTATGGTGGCTTCATGCATCTTCTAGAGAAGATGGCAAGTATCATCGCCATCGAAATTGAATCACATTTCCGAGAAAATTGCAAAAAAAAAATAATTCTGTTATATTCTTGTAACGAATGCAGTTACTGTAATGTCGGCATAATCTCCAAAAAAAGTAAATTTAAATCACGTCGCCTGACCAAAATACGCACTAGATAGTTGCTTGTTGTGGGTGCATTTGTTTCTTATGAATTTCATTAGATTTTTTTTATTCCCAGATTCGACGATTTTGTGTAATTACAAAGCTATTCAAATGGAAATGCGCTTCATGGAAAAAGACGACTTATTTCCGAAAAATTGTTATTAACTTCACATTGCTCCATTACGAATTGAACAAATTGCCGGCGCTTTCTATGGTCAGCTGGTTAAAGCTCCTGAGTAAGCTAAAGTTTGCTGCTTACCCAGCAAAATAACACATTACAAAATAATGAGTTGAAAGTACTAGAAAACAGTTCTTTACTACTTACAATTTGCCATCTAAACCCATTATTTTAACATAAAATATCATTAAAGGCAAGCACTTACCTTGCTTGCTTACAAATAGGGACTCCTATAAGTACTTACTACGGTTGCTTATAAGTAAGTACTTACTTTTATAGAAATAAATAAGTACTTGATTTTAATAACCTAAATAACCCATTATACGGATGGAAATCATGGTACAATTGTACTTTTTATGGTACATTTATGACCTTGTTGGTACCGTGGTACTACCGCGAGCTACTTGGTACAATTTAAAAATATGTCTATGTTCTGTTTAATTTTGTTTGTGTGTGTTTTATTTTATACTGTCAGCTTCTCTGTTTTTGTTGCAATGCTGTTGTCAAAGCGAATTCCTGTACCAGGTGATGTACTTTATTGTAAACTTCTTACAAAAATCACCTGTTAATTTGGCACCACCTGGTACATGAATTCGACTATGTATTTGATTTTACTTTTGATTCGTAAGCATGTAAGGTGGTCTTTAATAATGAAGTACTAAAATGGGGTCAGAAGAAGTTATTATGGCAGAAACAAATTCAATAGTACCTCTTCTGGTTTCTGTTTTTTTTTGTATGCTTCTGAATTTTTATAAACATTTTTGTTAAGTTTATGTTTTTATTAATAAATATTAAAAAAAATGGTACCGTCATGGCCTAAGAAGTACATTTTGTTTTCATACTTGGTACAAAATCATGAAAGCCATTTTCCTTCCCTGACCCATTAATATTTTAGACTTACAGACGTCGTCCTTTAAAGTACGAATCGGTGAAAATCTAAAAGTCATTACTTTGTTAACGAAATGATTTGACGCTGTTGTCGAAAATATTATTACTTTTACCCTAAGCGCGTTAAACTAAATGAGAATTATAAAAAGTAATGTATTTGAATGGCTTCTAGCAAATTTCTCAATAAGAAATTGTATTGTGTGTAAAGTAAATGTCTACTTACGTATCACATTATGAATCAAGTCATTGCTAAAATACGTAAGGCGTACGATACGTAATAGTCATTGAAAAGTATGTTGTTTAGTAAGAGCTAGTTTTTGCTGGGTAATTTTACTACCGTTTGAAACACATACAGACATAGTCATATATATTTACACAAATTCAAAAAATGTTAGTATATAAAACAAAATGTTTGAGCTTTTCGAATAAATTTTCAAATGAAATCTACTAAATTGTAATCCTTAAAATGTACAGTTTATGCTAGTTAAAATTTTTTAGCAAAAAACTTGGCGGCTGTTGAATTAAATTACAAATGAAGTCTACGCCTTACCTTTCAAAATTATTTACACACTTATTTTGTCTGTCAAAAGTATTTTCACGATAGAAAAAACATTATAAAACACCAAAAAAAAAAAGAAAAACAAAACAAAAATAATTAGTAGCCACTTAAATTTCCTTCAGCATCTATGATAGCTTGTAGTCTAGCTGGAACAGATGCAATCAAATTGCGTACAAACTCGATTTCTAAGCTGTTCTAGATATTTATTATTTTATCAATAGTTTCCTTTCGTTTTCGGCCCATTTGGATAGATCTCTGCCTTTTTATGAATGCCCATACATCCTCTATTATGTTTAGATCTGGACTCTGGGGTGGCCATGGAAGAACATCTTGTCTAACTCGATTTAAAAACGTTTTTGGTAACCATACTCTCTGGCATGGAGCATTATCACGCTGCAAAATCCAGTTTTTATCAGGAAATAATCTCTGAGCCGAAGTAAAAGTATGGTCATTCAAAATATCTAGATATCCTGCCTGGTTTAAAGTGTTTTGTATTGGTACTAGATCTCCAAATCCATTTTATGAGACACATCCACAAAACAATACTGAAACCTCGCAGAAACGATTAAGAGGTTGTACTGCTTTATTGTTGGATCCTTTGGAAAGGTGCATAAAAGTTTTTCCAAATGACCCTTCAAATTGAAAGGAGGACTTATCTGTCCATAATACATTATGCCAGAACTCCACAGGCTTATCGATATACTCCATGGCAAACTCTAAACTTTTTTTTGTTTTTTTCAGATATGTCTATTACTTTTCTCACGACAAAGGTCTTTATATCATACGTGCTTAATCTTCTCCGAATTGTAGATTCACTTACAGGGTTTCCAATGATGATTTCTGCCTCTGCATCAACTTTCACCGAACTTGCGACTGGATTTTCTGCGAATATTTTAAGAATAGAACGATCTTCTATTTTGCTTGTCACATATTTCCGACCAGTTCTGACCCTATTTTGTAGGCTTCTATAGGTTTCTTTCTTCTTAACTAAATTGTAGACTGTTTTCCGACATATTCCGTACTCTTTTTCCAAGTCTGATGCCGAGGAACCCATTCCAAACTTCGTTGCGATCTCAACTCGCGTTTCGACGGGAATTTCCTTTATTTTCGCCATTTTAAACTTTTTTTTTTTAGCGACTTTTCTGTAAATATTTATTATTATGCAACAAAAATTTGCTAACTATAAGGTTTTTTTTAAAAGATTGCAGCGTTTTTAAATTAATTTCACGAATGTGTAAATACTTTTGACAGACAAAATAAGTGTGTAAATAATTTTGAAAGGTAAGAGGTAGACTTCATTTGTAATTAAAATCAACAGCCGCGAAGTTTTTTGCTAAAAAATTTTAACTAGCATTAACTGTACATTTTAAGGATTACAATTTAGTAGAATTCATTTGAAAATTTATTCGAAAAGCTCAAACATTTTGTTTTATTTCTAAACATACTAACATTTTTTGAATTTGTGTAAATATATATGACTATGTCTGTATATTTTTATACACTTTATTTTGTCTTTTTTCTTTAAGCTAAATATGCCCCCACTCCATAATATTAATTTTATGTTGAATAATGTTGATAAAACAAAATGTAGTATTGGCTTTAAAACAACCCTAATAAATACATACATACTACATATTTTGTTTATTACATTTGATAACCGTTTTCTCTTTTGTCTTCCCTAACATTTTCATTAGTTAAAAATGCAAATCGTGTCCTCTTTCTTCCGCAGGACTTTTATCTCCCTCTATGAATATTGATTGATCTTATCTAACATTTCTCAACAATCTAAAAAAACCCGTCACCATTTATCTATTTAGTCCATATTGTTTTTCTACAACAACAATCGGTCTTGATGAATATGTAGGTGGGTGGGGGTAAATTTTTATTGCTAAGTTTGGTCGTTGTGGGTATATATAGGTGGGATCATTAAGTAAAATGAATCATATATTCATTTGTTCCTTTTAAACTTTGTCGTAGTGCGCCCGCATAGAAGTGTTACATAAATTAGTTGCAATTTAGTTTGAAATTTTCTTTGCATTATATACGGCTTTACATTTTTCTTTTTTTTTAAATTTTGACCTGAATTAATGTCTAAATTTCGTATACGGCCTTTTCTCTTTGTAAAAAAGTAACGTGTTAAACATTTTAAACACTTTTCAAAGGAAAATAAATAGTTTATCTAAATTTAAATATTTGTTTTAAGCTGTTTGTTGGCGGAAGTTACATATCGTTGCAATAGAGATAAGAAAAACTTTAATTTATTATTACAAATACTGAAAGAAAAAACAAATACAATAAGGTAAGTTGAGTTTTTGTTTTATCAAGTTTAACAAATATTGTTCTTGTTGTTTTTTTCATTTGTGTTCAAAAGAATATTTTCTTTGTAAGTTAAGGTAATTAATTTGTGCTTTAATGGGCATATAATAGAAATATATAGATTATGTCAATATTGGCATGAAAATGTTTTACTTTGAAATTTAATACAGAACTATTTAACTACCCTACAATACTGCAACCCTGTCACTGTTAGTTCATGTTGAGTTTTCTGTAAGATTTTTTTATTTTTTATTTTAAATAAATTTAATAGAGTTTGTTTTATAAACAAAATTATGATTACGTGCAACAGCTTAATCACCACCACATCACACGTTTTGCACAACAGATTCTTTTTTGAAAATTTTCAATAAATAAATATTTTGTATTTTTTATGCGGAGTACTCATTTATGTTCTTTTTTACGAATTAATTTACTTTAGCAACGTAGCACTTCCTTAGGTTCGTATTACCATTTATTTTAAAACTATTGAAATTTCACTTTGTTACTTATTTTCGTTCTTAAGTCAATAATAAAATACAAGTGTAAGTATTTTCATTTTCGAACATATGAAACATATGTTATAGACCTATAACAATACTTGAAAAAAAAAACAAAAAAAAAACATCAACTAATTTAAATATGTATGTAGTACGTTTGTACGTGTTTAAAAGTACACATTGTTTAATATCGAAATCTACACGTACGTACTGTAAACTTATGGAATTATTTACAAAATAACTTTTGTGACACATTAAATAGTTACTACAGGCATATTACCTGCCTGCATATTCATACTCGTTCCAAGTACTGCCAAGTAATACGACAATACCTACTTATCTACATACATATGTTTTATGTGAATAAATATTAATGAACAAATGTTTCTATTGTCTATGAAGTAAGAAAAACGAAAATTAAAAACCCTATTTAACAATTTTCTTTAGTATACTTTTGTTAGAAACATACAGTAAACTCGCAATAACGTGAACATTGCATTACGTGAACATGGCCAGCCTGAAAATTTCAAAGAATTATCCCTAACAGTATTAAATGTGTTATATGTAAGTTAAGAAAAAGTAAATACGTATGTATAGATATTCTGTTTTTCAGTTTAAACAAATTCTCTTGTTGCTCAAACAAAGATAGAATTAAACAATTGAAAAATAGAAGAAAAACCTGACAACGATGTTTCTATCAAAATAGCCTTTATTAGGAATCTTAATTATTTAATAAAGTGCTAAAAAGTGTATTGTTGAAATTGTTGTTATTTTTTTAATATTAGATTCGTTGTCGTTGAAATAATTATTTTATTCACAACCGATTTGTAATGTTCTATGCACCCAGAAAATAGAAAATCACATTTATAGCCAATCGAATGGTTCAGTTCCTGCAATCGAACTTTTCATTTCTGATTATAAAATTTCTTTTGCAAGAATCATAATATATTAGTGCCGACTATATATTTATATTCCGAAACGAAATTCTGTAGATATAACCGTAAAATTCTACTGTAACAACTAAACTATGCGATTAGCAACAATTACGGTACTCACAACCGATTCTGTTTTCTCTGTGTGGGCACTGAAGGGTGTCCCAGTAAAATGCATTTTTTAATTTTTAAACAAAAAGATATATTTTTAATTAAGTTTTGCGATTAGGTATGTAATAATATATCTGTCAAATGGTCACCAAGGCTCTGATGACAGGCCATTACTCTTTTCATTAAATTTTTAAGGACTTTTTCACAGAGATGTTACTGTGTTTCACCGATAACACGTTCGATCTGGGATTTGAGTTCAGGAATTGTTTCTGGCTTATTCGCATAAGCCTGAGATTTAAAAAATAAAAACAAAAAAATTAAATTAAATTTTAAAAGTGAATTATTATTGACGCACTCTCTATATTTGCTGTTAACATCTTTCTTTGAAGGGGTTTTGTTAAAAAATAAATATGATTTTATGTCATAACCATTGGGACGGACACACGTTCAGTTTTCATGTCTAAATGTAAGTAAGAACACTGGCAGTATTAAGGCGTCAATTTGTTAATGTTCTAGCTTGTATTTCCAGGTGGTGCACACGTACATATTCAATAACATAAAATGGAAAGTTTTGCTGAAGAAAGTTTTTCGGTAATTTAAAATTTCACCAAAACCACTATATAAGAGTAATTCTTTATTCGAAGTTCTTTATGAACTTGCAAACTTATTTTCTTAAAATTACAATATTAGGGCCGTATTCATAAAAAATATTTTAGGTTTCTTGAAGGCTTATTTGACAAATTTCTCTACAACATCTGTCAAATAAGCCTTTAATAAACCTAAAATATTTTTTATGAATACGGCCCTTAGTATTTAATAATAAAGCGTGATCCATTTTGAAGTTCCCTACTTTTTTAAAGAAGAAAAAAAAAAAAAAAACACAGAAACTTCAAATTAAATGGGGAATGTTTATTATCATTTGAATTGAAGCGGGTTTGTCCGCATAAACTTTAGACCTTACATATCCCCATAGGAAAAAGTCTAATAGTGTGGGAAGTGGCGCCGTTTTGCTGATGTCGCCGAGATCAAGAAAAGATTATTGAAAAAAGTATCTCTACTTTAATTACCTATTACATTATCTTGTGCTAGCGATATAATTTGATAGTTGCTACGGCAGTTATCTTCAAACTTATTAATCGTGTGTTCGGAGGGTAAGTTTTTTTAAAATGTTGTGTTGGATTCATACAGGAATTGTAAATGGAATTTGTTTGGCTTAAAAAAATATTTTATACAGTATATGTTGAATTCACATGGTGTGTTAAGTGTCGTATTGCCACAATGTTCTATTTGGTTAATTTGCAAGGTGTCCTTAGTCCTTATAAAGGCTTACAAATTTTTCATGAAAATGACAATAATTTTTATTAATTTTAAAATTTTCGGGAAATTATACTATGACAATACGACACTTGGACCTTTTGTGAATACAACGATTAAATTTTTAAAAATTTTACAATACTTGTCAAGGCATATTTATTCATCAGGTAGTCTTGATTCGTCAGCTGATTATTTTTTTCTTCACTTGTTTTAAATTTCAGCTGTCAAAATACATAAATAAAAAATAATTTTCTCTCTTCTCTCATTTATTTCAAATGCCAAACTTGATATAAAAAAATATAAACATTTTTTTTTGATCTACGGTTACCTGATGAATAAATATGCCTTGAATACTTGTAAACATTACATTACTTTTTATTAATTTTAATATTTTTAGGAAATTAAACTTTATGACAATACGACACTTCGGACATCTTATAAATACGCTAATAGTTTTTTTATTTTTTTTTTTTATTAAAGCTGTAGATGTAAGATTTGGATTTGACACTAAGCAATAGAAAAATGCAATCGATACAAATAAACGATATCAAATACCAAAAGAGTTACAATTTGATAAATGAATGTCAGGAGATTACAGAGAATAAAAACACTTTTCTAACATTTTGGTATTCGAAGGTGTAGACCATGTGATTTAATTAGTTTACGTTTTCGCGAATGCACTGTGTGTTTGTACATGTATATATATATTTAAATACATACTTACGTATGCATATACTTTTAACAATTACTATTGTATAATTAGTAATTAAATGAAGGCCGGTATTTAAGGTAAAAATTTTATACGTATTTGTTGTAAAGTTTCAAATATTTACTAATTCTTTTCTTAAAAATGTATGTTGTCGAGTGTTTCAGTCAAACAAATTTAGCATAATATCAAATGTCTTTGAAACAAATGGGTAAATAATAAAATATTTTTTTAGCTATGAACTGGTAATTGATGAGAAAAAGTGTAACTTTAAGGCTGTTCTAAAATTATTTATTATTATTGCAGATTTATGTTTGGCTTTAGGTCACAAAAATTCAATCGTGTTGTTTTATTTTTAAAGAAAGATTTTAAATTTCTTTATTTATATTATTCCAATATTTCGACCTACTTCGTAGATCAACAACTACAAGTTGTTAATTAACTTATAAATAAATATGATTGTTTTTCAACTCGATATAAAATTATATCTAAAATATTTTCAAATATCCCTGATGATGTACAGCAATAATCCCACAACAGGGGGGGGGGGGGGGGGTGTGGGTGTTTGATGACAATTGACCAACATAATTTTCAATAGGTACTTATTTGTAATAAACTGAAGCAAAACTATTTTTAATATCTTAAAAAGCTATGAAATTTTATTTATTAACATTAAAATGATACCTCAAATTTGCGCAAAACAAACTAAATGCAAATGATAATCGCGTTGCCAGATCTTACAATCGTATGACAATTTCACCCCTGTCGCAAAAAAAAATCACACACACATTTTTTTATTTTGATTTTAGAAATCGATTCAAATACGTATAGTAACTTATTTTTTGTCCTCGTTTTCTAGCTTGTATGTTTTAGGTATAGTATATCCAATAAAATCTTTCTTTGATAAACTCATTTTATCTATTATTTAACTCTGAAAAATTATAATTTTAAAAACAATTACTATATGTGCTCATTCATCAAAGTGTAACAAATTTCAAATAATTTCATGTGTAATGACTGCTTAGTGAATGATCTTGCCATAGATTATTTATATTTAGGTCAATATGTTGCATATAAGCATGTCATGAAAAAGACCTTGTAATTCGTTTTTAATGTATAGTTGTAGAAAAAGTGAAAATTTCTATTGTTTTCATAATTATTTAATAATATGAAAACCAACCGTTTTTTTTTTTATAAAACTATTCTCAAAATTATTTAGACCCTAACAAGTTTGCTACATAGCTAAACTGCCGCAATTTGTGGCCACTGCTACTTAATTTTCTATTGTTGTTGTGAGGTTGACCAAGTTTTACAATGTTGTGAATGAGAACTCATATAGAGACTAGAGAAGTTTTCAGTGGACATTTTCTATTTTAAAAACGCTTGTAATTATTATATTTTTGGATTTTGCATGTCCATGTCAATCATATTTTTTTTGTTTGTAATTTTGTTGCTGATAGATTGTTTTATTGTCATTTAATTGCAATTATTATTGTTTTTTTTTCTATTAATTTTTTTTATGTAGTTTTCCATTGTAAAACAAATGCATGGAAAAATAGTTAGTAAAGTATTAGTTAATGTATTTAAATGATTTTTTTTTGTATATTTTTTATTTAAAAAAAACCTACAAAAATGTTACGCTTGACAAGATATTGACTTTGAAAATTTTGTTGTTTGTAATAACGACAATAATACGATTATAACATGTTTGAAATTATTTTAATTCTTACTGATCGTAAATAATGGATAATCAACAATTTATTAAGTGATTTACCCAAAAACTGTTTTAAGTTTTTTGCAGGGTACACTTAATTAGGTGGTTGCAGTTGATCAGTCAAAATTGCATACATTTTCTCTATTCCCCCATAATTTTTAATTGTCAAACTTCAAAAAAATTATATAACTACACCATGATTTTTTTATTATTTTGAATTACTTCTTAAAAATAAATTTTGTAATAAAAGTTTCTTTTTTAAAAGAATTTTGCAATAAGCTCTTATTTTCGAAGGTAACAAACAAAATATAAATAAAATTCCCTTCATACTAGTCCACATGTCTTCTGCGACTTCGCTTGTTGGCACGGATAAGCGAATTTAATTTTTTAATGTCTTCATCTTCTATATATATAAAAATCAATGTGTGTTTGTATGTTTGTTTGTGCTTTATAGACGGTTAAACGTCTGGACCGATTTCCTTGAAATTTTCACAGAATCTTTCTGTATGTCTGGAAGGAACTATAGGCTATACTTTGGTTTGAAATTGTAAATGGGCGGGGTGCCACGCCCTATTAAAGAATAAGTATTAAATATTATATATCACGAAAGTTAATAAAGCTAGAGTCTTTAAATTAAGTACGGTAAACTTTGACATCCACACGAACATTTGGGTAAAAAATGGGCGGACTTTCAATAGTAGGCGTGGCCACATGAATTAATTGGAAAACGATATCGATTAGAGTACTAAAATTTTGCAAGAGCAACTTTGACACCCAAATAAACATTTCTGGAAAAAATGGGTACATTAGAAATAGTGGGCGTGGCAGCTCTCATAGCAATTGAATACTAAAATTTGCATATTCGGGAAGCGATAACAGTTAGAGTACCCAAATTTTGCACGAGAAGCTTTGACATCTATATGACTATTTTAATTAGAAATGGATGCTTTAGTAATAGTGGGCGTGGCACCTGTCATATAAATTAAATACAAAAATTCGTATATCTGGGAAGCGATAATAGTTAGTGTACCCAAATTTTGCACGAGAAGCTTTGACATCTATATGACTATTTTGATAAGAAATGGATGCTTTAGTAATAGTGGGCGTGGCACCTGTCATATGAATTAAATACAAAAATTCGTATATCTGGGAAGCGATAATAGTTAGAGTACCCAAATTTTGCAAGAGACACTTTGACGTCTATATGATTATTTGAATAAGAAATGATTGATTTAGTAATAGTTGGCGTGGCACTTGCAAAATAAATATATTTTTGAACTATAAAATTTTTATTTCATTACGATGGGGGTGGCGAAGCACACCGGGTGTTATCTAGTACCCTTATAAAAATATACATTGGCATTAACTGTGTGGTACATAGCGCTATCCTGTGGTTCCACATGTTTATTCCATATCGTTTAATACTGACAAAAAAAATCGTTTTTATTAATTCGTAGTTCTCTAAATGCATACTAACAATTTCTATCTATATTCTAATAACCATTTTAACGGATGCTATCACTACAACATGATTGTCACAAAAATCCCTTTATAAGTACTAATATGGTGACTTAATTTAATTTGATACTTAAAACCCCTAAAGCTGCCTTACATATTAATTTGCACATGTTTCGGATGATTCATGGTAAGGTTTTTTGATTTATAATGTAAAATAAAATTAAGGGTCCGCCATCTAACGTTTTTTTTTTCAATTAGTGTTTATTTCGTTAATGGTAGCATTTAGCTCATGTCTGATTTGACAGATAATTAGTTTTATCCTTCCGCTGAACGAATATGGTTGTGTATACGCTTGATCAACGCTGGGAAATATTGCGACATTACTTTGGACGATTTTGCCAAAAACAATCATCTTTTCAGATGAAGCTCATTTTGATCTTGGCGGGTATGTAAACAAGCAAAATTTTCGCATTTGGGGCACAGAAAACCCATACATTGAAAAGCCGATACACCCAAAACAAGTCACTGTTTGGTGCGGATTTTGGTCCAGAGGCATAATTGGCCATTTTTCTTCGAAATGAGCAAGGAGTGGCCGTAGTCAATGGCGATCGTTATCGGGCCATGTTGAACGAATTTTTGTTCACAAAAATTAAAGAGAAAGATATTGGCAACATTTGGTTTCAACAGGATGGCGCTACGTGCCACACTGTGGAAGCTACACTTTTTCTTTTTATAGCAGTTTCAAAAAAAAAGTTATTTTCGGACCCTTTACATAAATTTAACAGTGAACTTAAAACTATCATTATCGGAATAGTTTTTAGCATTTACTGTTTGAAAATGATATCATTAAAATGTTTTGACTGATTTTCTTTATTTTTGAAGAAATATAGACCAATGATGCCACTAGCGAACAAACCCCACCATACCGTTGATTTTAGTGGCTGTAATGGTAGCTCATGGTACTTTTCGGGTTGCTCATCAGCACAAATACGGGAATTTTGTTTATTAACGCATCCACTGAGCCAGAAACGTGCTAAACAAATTTTCACAATAAAATACTGAAAAACGCTGTTGTGGTATATGTTTTTCTATGATGTCTTGCCAAACGATGTGCCAAAAAAAGGCCTATTGAAAATCAAACAACACGATGAATCACCTGATATAGATTTAAATTCCAATAATGATAAGAGTAGGTCCCAAAAATGAACAAAATGAATGAAAAAGGAATTAGAAACAACTAAGTTAATATAAACGTGCAACCAGCATTATATACTTCCTTCTTTTCATTAAATCAACATGTCAAAATGTGCAAGCACTTTTATCTCTAAACTAAATTTAATTTTAAACTATATTTTTTTCAGTCTTGGAAAAGTTTTATACTATTTTTTTTAGCCCGTATACGAGCATTGAGTTAAAACATGTGAATGTTTGTCTATTTTAATTTTTATCTTTTTATGTATGTGTTTATTTTTGTAACTTGGCCTAAATGAATACCTATCAAATAGTGTATATTCATCATTTAATCATTAGTTGTCACACACTTGTGTTTATTTAGAGTTTTTTTTTTTAAATTTATAAACATTTTTATTTTTCAGTTTCTATGCTTTGCTGATCACACTGATCATCATTATTTGCTGCTCTCCATTTGTTTAATCATAAATTAGTCAATATCAATAAGGTTTCTATACACATGTATTTGTTGTATATTTTTCCAACTTGAGTTTTTTTTTTAAACTACTTTAAAATGTTATATTGACTTTGTTTAGGTCGTCCTCATTCAAAGTGAAAGATAATTTATAAGTTTGCTAACGTTCGCTTTACACTATTATACTGAGTAATACGACATGTCAAAAAAAAAAAAAGTAATAATATAAGAAAGTATAACAGTGTGAAGCGAGCACGGATGAAGCTTACGAGTTTGGTTACATTTTTATTAAAATATATGTATTGTCTGTTTTATGGCTGCCAAAACTTTTATTTATTATAAGAAAAAATTAGGTTGCGTGGTTGTTTTTTCTGGGGGTACTTATTGGTTAAATATCCTTTTTGCCTTTGTTTACTGAATTTATTTCATTTGTAATTCTAAAATATATGCTTGTAAAATTAAGTTCAATGAAGTGTTAAGCTTAGTCTAGACGATATGTTGAATCAGCAAGTTTGTGCTTAAAAATTTGTTACAAGTGCCATCATATCGTGTAAACGCAAAATTTTTTCATCATACGTATGATTAACATCATTTGCTAACACTTTTTTAACAAGCCCATCAAATGTATGTCGACGATTTCAACATATCGTGTAAACAGCATATTTTTAATGCTGGACAAATTGCCTACGTATGAAGACAGATTTGTTGTTTGTTGAAAAGCGTATTTCAGCTTTTCATCATATGGCAAATGTAGTATCATATAGAATTGTTGCAGTGTTGCCTAATTTGTTATATTCTTTGCTAGAATTTGTAAGTTATACATTAGTTATTTAGGCAAAATGGTTGATGTGAATTTTTTATCACTCTTTGATCGATGATAAAGTATTGGATGTAAATATCATTTATTAAAGGCTTTCAGTTAATTAAATACGATAAGTTAGTTTCCTATATCATATATTCTTACCACAACGAGTTACACTAAAATTTTACCAACAGCAACCCCTTTTTTTGTTTGTTATTATCTTTTATATTATTACTAGTTTTGGCCTGCTCTAGCCATCAGCAAGATAGCGAAAACAATAGATGACTGTTTCACAATTATTGTTTAGATTAGTGTCAACTTTAAAATTTCGAAAAGCATCAAAACATTTAAAAATGCGTTATTTGCAAAATTTTTAACTTTTTAATTTATTTATTTAATAAAATTCTAAATTTCCGTATAAAAATATAATAAGTAAATATAATAAGGAACATAAAGCCAAAACAAATTCTATATCACCCTTTAAATTATAATGCTATCAATATGAACATTACTATATGATTACTTATGAGAATACTAACTACATCATGGTGTCAATTGTTATTTTGTAATATTGTAAATTAAAAAGTTTTTGCATATTTATATATTTTTTAGTTTCATTTCTCTTATAAAGCATATAAGATATCAAGAAATAATTATGGAAATTAAATAATAATAAATAATAATAATAAATATAGTCAATGTATCTAACTATTGTTTATTATGGTTTTTGGTTTAAAACAATAATAAGCTAACAGTCTGCAATAACTACTACTATCAATCCTTATTTTTTTCGTAATATCTACTTGCGATATTTTTTTTAAATTTAGTATTTAGAAAAAACAAAACACCTGAATTTCAAAATTTTTTTTGCGATAAAAAAGCACTAAAAACATTGATAAAACTAAAAAGTTGACAGCGCTGTTTCTTGGAACTATTTGTTTATTTTTGGTTTGGTCAGTACTCAACAGAATGTTGGTTGAACAACAAAGCATGATGTTATGTTCCGTGTTCTTGTATTTTGTAATTCCTAATTTTTAATTGTTAAACTTCTTGTTCTAAATTAGTATTTTTAAATTTTACTCAGGTTTGAGTTTAATTAGAATTTTTTTCTTTATATTAAATTCAATTGTAATAATAAAAGATAAACTTTTTCAGATTATTCTTTTTATTATCACGTACATACATATACATAAATATAATTGCCGCAAAAAACTGTATTGTCAAATTTATTTATAAGCAAATGTTAATACGAATTAACGTACATAATTAAACGAAATTCAACATATCGTGTATACACAAAAATTGTATGATAACTCATATGTTGAAATATCATTTGTTGGCGTATGATGAATTCAAAAAATTTGGTACTTTCAGCAAATCGTGTAAACGACCATCATATTCAATATGCTAACAGAGACATTTGCTGTTATTTTAAAGCAAATAAATATTACCACACATTTGCTGATTCATCATACCGTCTAGACTAAGCTTTATGCTACTTACTTAGTTTCAGCAGACTTCAAAACTAGTCCATAGAAATAAAATAAATATAAATAAAAGAAAACTAATCAAAAAATACAAATTGCTTGCTTTTATATTTTAAATAAATTACACACGTTAAAAAAAAATTTTAAAATTTTCTAAAAAATAACTGCTTATGTACTACTTACTACGGATTTTTTAAATTTTATTTTATGTGTGATAAAGTAGATACAAAATTTATTGCAATAATATTTTCTATTTGTTTTTTCGACAATCAGAGTCTGGGGCTTGTTCACATATGCTCGCTTCTTTAAATAACCTCAAAGACATTAGTCGGGTGCTCACAAATCTGAAGAACTCGCTGGCTATTTAATTTTCGAATTTCTGGAAATAATTCGCTCTAAGTGCAATTGTGTCTCCTAAAAATAGTTTTAAAACTTATTTTAAACATTTAGGAATACTGAAAATTAATTCCGAAAATAACCAAGTGGAATGCATTTTCAATATCAGCTACGATTTAATCTAAAATATTTGAAATTCAATTTAAAAACGCTTTAAGAAAGTTTAATCTATATACATATGTGTGTTAGCTATAGACTCCGAAACCGTAAGCCGATAGGACTCAAACTTTGGCAAGTTGTTGTACCCATTCCAGGGAGTGTTTATGGGTGGTAAAAAGTGGGCGGGACTACGCCCATAAAAAATAAGTTATCAATTTTGCTACTTGCACTTGACCGATTCGTGATTTCTTGATTAGAAAAGTGGGCGGGGCCACACCCATAAAAAATTTATAATTTTGAGGTACTTGCACTTGACCGATTTTTCTGAAACTTTGCACACATACTGAGCTGTCATGACTTTACAATTTCGTGATTAGAAAAGTGGGCAGTGTCACTCCCATAAAAAATGTTATCATTTTCAGCTACTTTTACTTAGCCGATTTTTCTAAAACTTTGCACACATATTGAGCTGCCATGACTATACAGTTTCGTGGTTAAAAAAGTGGGCAGTGCCACGCTCATTAAAAAAAATTATAATCTATAGCTTCTTTCACTTAATATTCAATTAAAATTCAGAATGCATTTTTATTCATTAAGGGACGTAGCAACGCGCGCCGGGCTTGGCTAGTATAATATAAAGGAATTAGTTATTCAATTTGTAAACCGCATGTTTACTTTTGGTCCATCCTGAATGTAGTTTGACGTCGTTCTTTTTGAGAGAGAGAAATAATTTTGTTTGGAAAATTTTCAACTTTCAATTATCTTTCAAACTCAGTTGTTATTTAGACTAGTATGAAAAACTATGCCGTTGTGTTATGTGTTATGATCGAACTACAATGCCGGCGTAGTGTACAAAAAAACTTAAAGGGTGGTATCCAGGGGAATGGTAAAAAAGAAACAAGATATAAATCGTCTTCGACTTAAATTTAGTCCAAGGGAGGCTGACTTCTTAATTAAATAAAAACTCATTATTTATTGAAAATATTTCAAACAGATTCAGCCCTAAAAGCGAAAATATCGGAACTGACATATTTTTCGAAATTGACTTTTTTATGCAGAATTGTTCTGTTAAAATGAATCGAAAGTCATTACTTCTACAGAAATACAATCAATTCACTTTAATGTAAACGACATTCACCTTTTGTGTGACTGCAAAAATAACATAACTTATTTGTTAATGTCAGTTTCGTTTGAGATTCCCCTAATAATTAACGGAATAAACAGAATAATTATTTATAAAGAGCAATCAATATTAACCTGTTACCACCTGTTAATTGTTTTAATCTAAAGGTGGAACAGTAAATAACTGTTTTTTATACCCTTCATCTGTAATGCCCAAGGGTATATAGAGCTTTGTCATTCCGTTTGTAATTTCTTCAATATTCATTTCTGACCCCATAAAGTTATGACTAGCTTATGACTAGGGGAGCCGATTAAGCCGTGTCCCTCTGTCCATGTGTTGGTTGAAATAAACTTTTAGAAGTTCCCACATGTCAGATCTGTATGTGACAACAATCTTGTGCAAATATTCGAGAATGAATCGCTATTGAAGTCCAGCACGGAGATATTCTTATAAAATTTCGGAAAAATTAATTACTAACCGACAGAGTTATAGGCAGAAGTTATTTTAAAAAAATTCGTAATTTGTTTTAAATTATTAATTTATGTCAAGTTAATAATGCTTGTAATTAATTTTTGGACATGTTAGAGACACCAGAATACTGGCCGTAGTCTCGAAAATTACTGCTCAGAAAAACTGACATACCGGTTTAACATTAACTAAGATACAAGCACAGTGTTTTTCCTAAAATTTACAAGCGAAATCGATCTTTTTTAGCTTTTGGACAACATAAAAAAAACAATATGAATATCAAAGTAAAGGACTTGACTAATAGAATAGAGGACACTAAATAAAGTTTTTAATTCAAGATGGCCGCCACTGCAAACTGGCGTACAATTAATTTATATATGGGTCAAATGTACCCACTTCAACCACCTCCATATTGGTATCAAAGGTCTTAGCCAGTGGAATACAGTAAAAATTTAATAATAAGATGGTTTTCGAAAAAACAAAATGACAGATATATGGGTAAAAATAGTAATTACAGCTATGCCCCTTCAACTCCCAAAATATGGGTATCAAATGAAAGAGCTTGATCAATAGAATACAATAAACTATGAAAAAGCTAAAATCCAAGATGGAACTCTTAAAGAAAATGGTAAATATTATTTATTCAACCCTCAATCAGTATGCGTATGAAATGAAAGGGCTTGACTAGTAGAATGCAACTAACTATGTAAAAATTCAAAATTGGCTACAATGTGGTCACAATACCTACGTACAAGATGGTAAAGGGTATTATCAGATTCACTTGCTTTTCGTTTGCTTACTCATATGAAGCTCACGTATAGAATGTGTTGAATGTGACTTAGTAAAATTAATTTGGAAAAAAAAACTTAAAAGTTCTCCATTCTGTATGTTATGTTATTTCCAGGTCACATTTCATGGTTCAGCTAGTAGATTTGTATCGTGATGCTAGAAATCATTAGATAAAATTTGCCGCATAAGTAATGCGTGTTACTGTTTATTACAAAAGTATCGTTGGTAGGTAGGTAGGTAGGAAAGGGGGATACAGAAAGCAGTATCTGCCTCCTACACCCATACTCGGAGATCAATAAGGTCAATTGCGTTTCCCTTTATATAGTTAAGATAGAAAAGAGAGAGAGGGTTGCCAAAGATATCTATATATATAAAAGTGAAACTCTGTGTGTGTGTGTGTGTGTCAGCTATAGACTCCGAAACTGTAAAACCGATCGGACTCAAACTTTGGCAAGTTGTTGTACACATACCAGGGAGTGTTTATGGGTGGAAAAAAGTGGGCGGGGCCACGCCCATAAAAATTAGTTATCAGTTTTAGCTACTTGCACTTGACCGATTTTTCTGAAACTTTGCACACATATCGAGCTGTCATTACTAAATAATTTCGTGATAAGAAAAGTGAGCGGGGCCACGCCCCTAAAAAAGTTTTAATTTTGAGGTACTTGCACTGGACCGATTTTTATGAAACTTTGCACGCATATTGAGCTGTCATGACTTTATAATTTCGTGATTGAAAAAGTGGGCGGGGCCACGCCCATTAAAAATTAGTTATCAGTTTTAGCTACTTACACTGGATAAATTTTCTGAAACTTTGCGAACATACAAAGTTGTCATGACTTTACATTTTCGTCATTAGAAAAGTGGGCAGTGCCACGCCCATTAAAAAAAGGTATCATTTTGAGGTACTTGCACTGGACCGATTTTTCTGAAACTTTGCACACATATTAAGTTGTCATGACTATACAGTTTCGTATTTAGAAAAGTGGGCAGTGCCACGCCCATAAAAAAAGGTATCATTTTGAGGTACTTGCACTGGACCGATTCTTCTGAAACTTTGCACACATATTGAGCTGTCATGACTATACAATTTCGTGATTAGAAAAGTGGGCAGGGCTAGGCCCATTAAAAAAATTATAGTTTTAAGGTACTTTCACTGGACCGACTTTTCTGAAACTTTGCACACTTATTGAGCTGCCATGACTATACAGTTTCGTAATTAGAAAAGTGGGCAGTGCCACGCTTATAAAGAAAAAGTTATAGTTTTTAGCCTTGAAGGGGCGTAGCAACGCGCGCCGGGCTTTTCTAGTAGTACATAAAAAAAATAATAATAAGTTAGTAGAAAATAGAATAGAAGAAAGAAAGAAGAAAGGATTCTCTACGAGCCCCATTGCATGTTCACCAACCAGCTTCCTCAGCTTGCACTCCGAAACATCACCCAACTCATCGTGGAATCGTCTACCTAACCACTTTAGCCTGTGATTCTGTAGCCTTGGGCGGTGACAGACAATGTGTTCCACAGTTTCCAGCTCCTCCTCATCTTCACACATCCTACAATAAGCCGGAGTGCCGCGATCCCATCTACTAATCCTAGTCCTCACAGGACAGTGCCCTGTAAAAACCCCAATAGTGGCCCTCAGACATACCCTATCCAGGCCCAGAAGTACCGTAGAGTTCGCTGAGTTCAACTTGGGCCATAAAGCCCTTGACACTCTGCAGTCTCTTTTGTCCCTCCACGCCATATTGGTTCTGTAATGTATCGTAACTTTCAGTGAAAATAGAAAAAAAGATTTCTACGGAGAGAACGTAATTCATTAAGCATATTGTTAAACAGAAAAAGAGACAGCACTACGTTTTTACTAACAAACACACACATTTAAACGATACTAAGAGCTGTAAAGTAAAATAATACAAATCTACTTACTGAAACACTAGTCTAACCTGTTAGAAATTTAGACAACAAAATTAACGTATCAGATAGAAAATAATTCCATATGGAGAATTAAGATAACACTTATCTATAAGTTGTATAATATTATTGGCAGGCTATATTAGCATTTTCATTAAAAAAATCCTGAAAAAAATTTAAAAAAACTTTTATTTTTATTTTGTTTCTGTGGGTTACGTTACTTTAGCGGTTAAGGCTCGAAATGTTTAAACGTAGTGAGAGTCGAAAGTATCAAGTTCAATTTAGAATGTAACACTTTGGTTACACTTTTTGTCATGTGCATCCGTTCCTTGATGTTTTTGCTATTTGTTGAGGTACTTATAACATACTTATGGAACTACCGTGCTACCAAATGTGGCCTCTAATTGTACTATTTATATACATATGTATGTATATGAGTTTAAGTACTATTTTTGCCCTGTGCTTCACACTCTTAAAAAGTTGTTTTCTATTTTTAATCAATTTATTTATGTTTAAGGTAAAAATAACTACATAAATATGTATGTGTTTTCAATATCAAAGCAATACAATTTCATGTATTTTATTTTAATGTCGATTCATTGCTGTTAAATTGGTCAATTATACAATATACTATTTAATTTTTGTTACCATGTTTGTGTATGATAAATGCATTTAAACACATTATTTATCAATGTTCATGTTTAGATGTAGATGTTGCGTGTGCGTGTTTTTTTTTTTAATATCTAGTATATAAATTTAAAAGTTTTTGTTTTATTTTATACTTAATTTTTATTGTCATTTAAACATGGTTTTAATAGCAAAATGGTATGGTACAATGTACACAACTAATTTTATTTTGTTAAGTTTCAAAAGGTAAATTCTGTAGTTTTTTCTAGTTAGTTTTACTCCAAGGCCATGTGTTTGTTATGTGATAGAATAACAGCAAATCTTTTTTTTAAGTTCGCCGTGGTGACGTACGAGCCATTCCTAGGCGAGCAGAATGTCTTCTGATAGATGTTCCTGCTAATTCGTTTACACTTTGCTCTATATGTTCAATATTTTTCGCAGTGTGAATTAAACGTGGTCTACCAATTCGAGGAGAATATCTTGACGATGAACTAATTAATGAATAATTACTTTAGAGGTCGAAATTCTGACGCTTAAATGTCGACGATATGCTCTGCGTTCAATTTTATTGTTATGGTTCCTGGTTCATATGTGAATTTCTCCATTATTTATTCTTTAGGTGTTATTGTATAATCTGAAAAATAAAACAATTTATAAACAAAAAAGTTATTAAATTTTTAAATTCCTTGGTATCTTTTGGTTCACCTTGTAATATACATATACATACATATTTAGAAATATTTTAAAAAACTTTTATCAAACATAAAACACTTAAAACCCCCACGATTGCTACGAATTTTCTTCAAAAATCTATTAAATTTGCATTAATTAACACTACAATTCAAAATAATATTAGTTTCTAAACTAAAATGTATATTAAACCTTTCTTGCTCAATTTTGCAAACAGACTTTTATAGCACAAATATCATGATAACTAGTAGAGTAAATCCTTGAAAATGTTAATTTTTGATTTTAATTTTTTTTAAATAAAATTAAAGGAAATTTTTCAACCTCACAATTTTATTTCTTTTTATTATTTTATTTTTGAAATATTTTTTTATTGAATTCATACAGCGATGGATTTTGTTTTGCAAAATCTATAAGTGACTTAACCCCGCTAATAGTGACCTCATGGTCTAAAAGACCGAATGTGTTAAAAAATTCGAATGATTTTATTACTTATGTGTTATTGTTTTTATTTTTAATTTCGAGAAAGCCATGACTGACTATCAGATTTAGTCATTCTATATGTCAAAAATTGTATGTGTGTTCATAAAGTGTAAAAAATTGGACAAAAGTGCACATGTGTGACAGATGTTTTGACAAGTGTGTTCCATTTTATAATCTTTCAGAGTTGCTTTTTGTAAGCAAATATGGCAGTGTGACATCTAATCACACATTTAGTTGCAATTTTTCCATGTAGGACATAAATCTATTCGATTTTTATTTGAAATAATCGCACGACTTTGTAGGATAGTCAGTCATGACCTTTAGTAAGCTTACGTTGTTTATTATACCCTTCACCTGTGGTGCACAAGGTTATATATAGCTTTTTCTACATAAATATATATATTTTATGAGGTCGGAAATGAAGACCTCATAAAATATATATTTTCTGAAAGCTTATGAAAAGAGGAGTCGATTAAGCCTTGTCTGTGTGTTGGTTGAAATCAACTTTTAGAAGCAACTACATAGTTCTCAGACCTGTGTAGGGTATCAATCTTTTGGAAATATCCGGGAACGAATCGCTATTGGAATTCAGCACAATCGTCCCATAACTTTCTGAGATATCAGTAAACAAACACGACTGCCCTTGTTTTTTTTCCATATTTTTACCACCAAAATTAAAATTTGTCAGCCATAGAGTAATTTAGAGATATTCGTGAAAAATCTTGATAAAGCGGGCTCTAATCGGTCAAGTTATAGGCAAAATTTTTTTTTAAATATATATTTCAAAAATTTACAAACGAAAATCAATTTTCTTCAGCTTCTAGACAACCGAGAGAGTCAATATTGGTATCATCTGAACACTAAAAAAACAAATCAAGACATTCCTACTTAAATCAATCCGCAGCGGTGTCAGAAGTACGGATTTTCTTAAATCAAGTACGAAATTCTTGATTTAAGAAAGAATGAGTCAAGTACGAATTTCTTAACTTTAGGAATAGTTAAGCCGAAAAAAAGTTTGATTTTAAGAATTATTAGCGTGATTTAAGCCTGAAACTGTACTTGACGTAAGCTTAAAAAACGACTTATTCAAGTATAAATGAGATTGAATTAAATAAAAGATGCGCTTGCTTCAAGAATTTACAACTTGATTTGATCGTTGTATAATACAGTATCTTCAATACTTACCCTTTGACATTTTTTAGCGATACGTTTTATTAAAACTAAAAAAGAAAACTAACAGACCAATCATGAAAGCTAAGGTAACTCGGAAACTACTACAGTTTTGCTGTCGCACGTAAATTATTATTACTTATAGCTAAAGTATGATAAACAAAATGAGAATTATAAAAACATACCTGAAATTTTTAAGATTGTGTTTATCTAAGCAAATGCTAAAATATTTAAATTTGTTTTTAATTAGAGAGAAATACGACTTAATTTAAGAACTTAATTCTTATTTTAATTGTCTTGTACTTGATTTTGTAAAACAATCCCGTTGTGTACTTGTTTTAAGAAAACCAGAAATTAATCGTACTTGAATTTTTAAGCACGATTTCGGCTTAAATTAAGAATTTAATTCTTGGATTAAGAACATAATTTTTCTTTCTGTGAAAGGACTTGACAAGCGCAATATAAGCACTATAAAAAAATTAAAATTCATGTTGGGTCGTATGGGTATCAAATGAAAGGGCTTGACTAGTAGAATACGTAAAAATTCAAAATCAGGGATGGCGTCGGAAATAATAAGGAAAAATGGCGTATAACATGAAATATAAGTTAAGTTACGATGTGTGATTATACCTATGTACATGATGGTGAAGGGTATTATCAGATTTGGCAGGGCCGAATATAGCACTCTTACTTGTTTACATATGTATTTGTGCAATAGACTGTTCTTAAGATCAACTGGACCATCAGAGGGTTAAAGAATAAATTATACATTTTTTTATGCTTAGATCAGTTGCACCCATAAATTATTAATTCTTTTTCAGATACTTATAAATACATAAGAATTACTTACAATTTCATGATTCATTTGAAAACCAAATTGAACATTTACACAAAAAGTTAAATATTAGAATAACAAATAAAAATTAAAAAAAAAAGAAAAAAATTAAACATACAAAAAATCGTTAAAAAAGAAAATATTAACATAAAAAACTAGCACAGAATCCAGAAATGAAAACACTGACAACAAAACACCTAAATACATATACACATACACTCACAGAAAATAAAGTGGGATGCTAATGAACTGCAGAATTAAATTAAATACAGAAAAAACCTTTTTATTTTATTTTTCTATTTGTATTTGCACACACTAATGTAAAAAAAAAAATATTGTTAAATACATACATATCTGAGCTAAATACCGTATATATGTATAATATTTTTGATACTTTTAAAACCTTAAGGCACAGACACTCACTCATACATCAACATGTTTATGTAGATAGACACATTTCGAATATTATGCATATTTGCTTTACTTTATACTTATACATATGCTCAAGAAAATAGGGTCTCAGACCGACGACGTCTTCTAAAGTTTACCAATATAATTTTCAATGCAAGTAGAGTACATAACAACGTCACATTTTATCACGACTACAACTACTATAAAGATGGAAGGCGAACTCGATATCCACGTTTTTCACTTGAAGATTTTAGAAGAGTCTTGTTATTATTTGATGGTTCATTTTTTCTTCATTGTATACTTACTTGGATATACATATAATACATATTTACTATTTAGCACTTTGGTGTTAAAAACATATTTCAACATCATCAACTCAAATTGTTTTGTAAAATAAAATGAAAACGAAATATTACTGAAGGAATAATAGAAAGAAAAAAAAAAAGAAGAGAATAAGTCTTGTAATATTTAAATATTAAGCTCTAATTCCCATGATGTAAAAAAGACCACAAGACATAGATAGTCTTACAAAATTTATGTACATTACTTTTCTATAGAGATAACAACTAGGGTTTTTGATTTGCTAACAAATCTCTCTAAAGTACGGGATTCAAACAATTGTTTAAAGTATTAAAAATTCTTCAGAGTTAGAAAGTTTAAAAATATTTCCTAAAATTTAAATCAACATTAAAAGTTATTTTTAAATCATATTTTTTCAGAAGTCCTTCCATTAAAGATTTTACAATTGCTTCTGTTACCTTTTTGGAAAGAGCCCAGTACCTTTCCACAGGCCTAAATTCTGGACAGCTAGGTGGACTTCCTCTCGTGGAACAAAAATGACATTATTCTTTTTATACCACTCAAGTGCCTGTTTTCCATAGTGACATGATGCCAAATCAGGTCAAAAATATGTAAGCACTCGGTGCTGTCTAAAAGAAGTTAATAGTCGTTTTTGTAGGCACTACGTGATATAAATTTCTGTGTTAATCGTGCCTGATGCCACAAATGCTTGGCTTCGTTTGCCACAACTGCAAATAGCTTGACACGCGAGAAATTTCTTAGGGAATTTTGTTTGTTTTTTTATCCGGAACTATTCCTGAACATTAGCTCCTTCATCAGCAACATACAAATCTTGGCCGGGAAGTTGAGAAAAGTCTGCCAGTACGTCTGTTTCGTCATCCATCACAGAACAGGTGTGTTTTTTTTTTTATAAAATCTCGTTTTACATGCAATTACGGCCTCACAAGGTTTTATCACTAAATTTGTTAGGTTTTGATATTATTCTACAGGAATAGAATTTCAAAATTTTAGTTTAATTGGTTGCTGGGTTTAAGCTGGTGCTTATGCCAGATCATCAGTAGACCTTTAAACCACAAAACCACTGATGATCTGACATAAGCTCCAGTGAAATGCATATAGACCAGCTTAAACCCAGCAACCAATAAAACTAAAATTTTTAAAATTATTGGGAGAATATCCTGAACAATTAGTAAATTTTTTATGGGAATAGAATTTCTTTAATGGCCTTCTGTACTTGTTTAATTCATTGCAGATACTTCAACGACTGCCTTTAGATTTTTAATGAAGTTTAAATCCGGCGATGCAGGCCATATCATAACATTGATTAAGTTATCGACGAACAACTTGTTTGCCTTTTCACTGGTGTGACTGGAATATTTGTCTTGTTGAAAGACCCACATCACCGGCATTTTATCGTAGTCATTTAGTAAAATAACTCCTTTCAGGATTTTTACATATACGGCTGCATCCATAGTTGTTTCAATCAATATAATATATGGAAGCCACATATGGCTCTTGAATTTTTTGCTGTAAACTGTGGCCTTAAATCATTACTAGGTGGTGTTTGGACAAAAGTGCTAGACCCTTTTCCTTTAAAAATAACGATTTTTGATTAAAATATCACTAGAACGTTCATTAATTTTTCAAGTGGCCAAAAAAATATGATTTTGCAAAAGACAGTCGTTTAGCACTTTTTGTGGAGTGCAAGCATTGATATAGCTTTATCGCAGTTTGCAACAAATACTCCACTCGTGTCGGTATATCCAATGCATTTTTGAATTCAAAGCATAAAAGGATCATTTTTAGATGTTCTAACTAAACGTTTTAACATTAGAAATGACTTGTTTCGTTTTTGGCAACGTTATTCCACTTTGGTCTCATATCTCAATGCATTATGATAATTTTATTGGATTAGTTAACTAATTTTCTAGTTTCGTAAAACAACTTACTTTGAACAAATAGTTTTTTTAATTAGCTCGCGGTTTTAATCGAACAGTGTTTATTGCGTCACCTTGCTATATATTTTAACTGATAGTTTCAGTAAATATTCAATATTATTAAATAAATAGATAAATTAAAAATTTAATCCCATTTGTAGTTTTTACTAATTTTGCTCAAAAGGTTGACTATAGGTATTGTCGGGCATTAATAAGAAAAATTTTTGCTTTTTCTTGAATGAACATGTGGTAATTTGTGGTATTCTTTTTTTCACTGAAATTTCCTAAAGTTTTATTTTCTTTTAACAATTATCCAAAACTGTTACTTTGTTTAAATTTTTATTGAAAAATTGAAGATAAGTTGTTTTAAAACTAGTTGTCAAACAAAAAATGATTCTCCAACGTCTTAATTTCTTTAACATTATTTGGTGTATAGACCAATTGCTTTATTTTTTTGGCATTCGTTATATGAAGCATACCTGATTTAAACCATTTGCAATGTTTTAAATTATGTACTCGCTCTTTTAAATAACCCCAAAGAAAATAGTTTGGTTCTAGCAAATCTGGCGAATGCGCTAGCCAATAAATTTTCAAATTTCTGGAAATTATTCGCTCTACAAACATTTTAATTAAAGTGCCATTATGTTTAGGACAGTGTGAACAGTGGCTACATCCTGCTAAAACCATAGATCTGGGGGAAAATTACAACTTTCGAACGTGATCGAAATTTGAAAATTCTTATTAGAATCTCTATACCTCAAGCACAGCGAACTCGATTGTTCGAGTAGAACTTCGATCGTGATCGAGTGCCGTAATTTGGCCCCTGTTTTTAGGACTTAAAAATTATTATTAAATAAAACTCTTTCCATTTACGGCTACAGCTGTTCGATCTTAATTTTCGAAGAAGTAATTCCCAATGGTATTTTCAAATTTAATGCTACACCATACTGTACAGGCAATAGCATGCTACTGGCGTTGATGAAAGGCTCTTGAATTTTTGAAATCCCATAACCTATAGTTTTGCTTATTAACAAAGCCATTTAAATGAAAACGATCTTCATTACTCATAATCAGATTTTCAATAAAGTTAATTTCGTTTTCGGCTAATTGTTAAAAAATTTAACCGCAAAATTTAGACATCGCCGATGATCTGCTGGTTTCAATTCTAGCATCAATTAAAATATATATAAATGTATAATATGTTTTGAAAAGAAAGCATATTTTTTTTATTTATTTAATGTACAATACAATACAAATTTTGTGATAGGTCCTGATTAAAAAACAAGTAAGAGCACTACATTCGGCTGTGCGTAATTTTCGATACCCACCACCAATTTTGTGTACTGTTATAGTCTAAAATTAATTATTTTGTTATTAACTGTAATCGCTATGGAATAATCTCTTTACCCTAAAATATGTATCAATTTCTTTGTACAACTTCGATATGCTACCTAAATATGATTAGATTATGTGAAAAGTGGGCGTTATAGTAGGCGTGTCAACATAGTTTTTACTATTGAATTGAACTTAAATATTTCAATGTAGTCCTTTATTCTTCCAAAAACCTTGTCCATACAGAAATTATATGGATTTTAGATATAGCGTTATATGGGAGGTAAGCGTTAAAGTGGGAGGGTCACCTTCATTTTCTGGCACAACAATGACATTGACTAGAAAGCTATATGTACGAAATTTCATCATCATAGCTCTAATATTGTCGGTTTTATGAGCATTCAAGTTTCATTGACAGTAGCTTAAGTGAAAAGTGGGCGATAAAGTAGGCGTGTCAACGTAGTTTTTACTAATAAATTCAACTCAGATGCTTCAATATAGAGTCCTTTATTCTTCCAAAATCTTCATTCAAAGAGAAATTATATAAATTTGAGATAATTCGTGGGCGTAAAAGTGGGCGAGTCAAATTTATTTTCCGTTAGTGCAAAGCCTTTGATAAAAAAGCAATGTTTGCAAAATTTCAGTTTTTTTTGTCAGTTTTATTACTATAACTCTTTTCCTAACTCATAGATTTAAGCAATTTTCGGGGGAAAATATTTTTTTACCTAGTAAATATACATACATTCAAAATTTCAAATGAGTTCGAACAAAATTGCATTTCATTCGATGTTGCAAGGACATAGTATTTTTGACCTACACTCTTGCTTTACGAGCTATAACTCTCTTACTAATATTCCGATTTAGGCCATTTTCAATACCAAACAAACCTTGTGTATAAGAAATATTTTGGCCCTTTAGCTTTTTCGGTCCTACCTCTATCGTGCTTTCAACAGATGGACAGACGGACGGATATATCTAGATCGTCATAAAATAAAACCCCGATTTTTGAAAATATATACTTTTTGGGGTCTAAAAAGGATATTTCGATGTGTTACAAACGGAATGAGAAAATCAATATACCCCCACCATTTTTTTTGGTGGCGGGTATAAAAATATTATTTGGTCTCTCTATTTACTGAATCAAAAATTTATTTGTTTGTGTATCAAATCATAGAAACATTTATTTGAAATTGTTAAAAAAATATCAAATGAGATTTAGAAATAGGTTAGTGTTGCAAAGTTTTATTTATTGTCTAAAAGCAGTTTTCCATTCTGACCTTTTATTGTTTGTTAAACCTTTTAGAGCCATTATTACAACTTGCCTTTAGTTAAAGGTAGGATTTCTGCCCGATAAATAGCTTCGCATTATTACAACTTCAATTTTTTATTTTTATTATTATTTATAATAATGATATTTAATGAATTAATTAATAATAAATGAAGGCCTTATAACGCAAAGCCATTTATCGGTCCTACAAAATCCTGCCTTTAACTAACGGCAAGTTGTAATAATGGCCCTTAAACTCATCAATTTAGATTTTTAAAAGTAAATTAAATATAAATATTTAAGGAAATCTTGAGTGAAATTACACTAATTTTAAATTTCGTATGCCAGTCCTTGCCTACACAATAATTTTAAATAGTTCTAAGTTGTATTGAAATAAAACTTTTATTTGAAAAAAAAAAGGAAAACATAAAAAAGCGAAATCACACAAAACGGAAATAATTTTATTTATAGTCTAAAGTGTACAATACATGTACATATGTATACATGATTGCAGTTGAATTGTCGATAGAACTTTTGATCGTTTATCTAAAAAAAATACTTGTAAAAACCTAAAACTACAACAACCATAATGCTGTAGACAAGATGTTAATCTTATTCGCACCATACAATACATCCGACACTAATGAGTTTCGTTTTTTATTTATTTATTCATTGAATTTTAATTTTAATAATAAAAACATATATGTATTCATACATACATACATATACATGTATGTATATGTACGTATACATGTACTTACATACTACATACATGTTTCATATCTACAGGCAATGCTTTATACATGAACACAATTATTTTGTATACTATTGTATTTGAGTAAATGTTGTGACAAAATAAAAAATGCATTGTCAGTCTTTTGTCGAGCAGAAATATTGGAAAAAGAAAAGAAATACTTATAAACATAATTTATTATTTACAAGATTGTTTACGTGTTATTTATAACACTAAGTTTTTAATTAGATATTCGGAAAAGGACAGCAAGTGGTAGTGGGTTTTAGAAATCTAGGTATTTTGGTAATTTATGATTATTCTAAATGTTAGTTAGTAATTTACAATTATATATATTGTATTGCCTAATTTAGTAGATGTTAAAATTTTATTTTAAACAGGAATTAAAAATTAAGATTTAATTTTGGCAATGAACTAGTAGACTTATTCAATAGTTAGCAATATACTTTATATATATAAATTAAGGGTAGAAAAATTTTGCAGATAAGTTCGACTAAAAATAATATTAAATCTATCTCTTAATGAATGCAATACAAAAACTCATATGTAATGACAGCTGCTTAAATTTGGATTTTTTTGTGCTGTTACTTGGTTAAGTATTTATAAGTTAGCAACACTGCAAATAAGAAAATAACTAGATAATTTGTAAACAGGGCAAAGTTGGCAAATTTTTTTAAGTTTACTTTCCCAGCAAAATAACACATTACACATAACACATTCTTCACTACTTAAAATTTTCCATCTAAACCCATTATTTTAACACGGCAATGTCATTGGACGCAAGTACTTACCATGCTTGCTTACAAGTAGGGAATCTAATAAGTACTTACACCTTCGCTTATAAATAGGAAATCCTATAAGTACTTATTACAATTGCTTATAAATATGGAATTAAATAAGTTTTTACTTTTATAGCAATAAATAAGTACTTGATTTTAATAACCTAAATAACCCAATAATATTATGGACTTACAGAAGTCGTTAGGTTATTTTAAGAACGAAAATTCGGTTTGATTGGTTGGTTGGTTGGTTAACGTGGTAGTTCGCCGCACGCAAACAGTCAAGTAGAGTCTGTATGACTCCGGTTTAACAGGACCACGGCACTCGTCAGCTCTAATGTATCCCAGAATAAATCCAAGAGTAAGGGTACTAGATTCACCCTGTGGCCGTGAGGTATCTCAGTAGATAATTCAGTCCAACTTCAGATAACGCTGGCCTCTCAGCAACGCTGGCCTCTCCAGTACACGCAAAGAAAAAACGGCATGATCACGACGGTCATATTATTTTTTCTAAAACAATATTTGGTTGGTGGAAACAAGTGATAGTAATTTTTGTTTTATTTTATCATATATTTTGTCACGATAATTAAGCATTTGTTTCAATTGTATCATTAAATGTTTACTTTTCGTAAAAATGTCAAAATGGTTATGATTTTAAAATAGTATGATTAAAAAAAATAATTTGACAAAAATAATATTATATTCAAAAGCATTAAAAATTGCAATTAATCTTTAAATAATAAGTAAGACAACAGTATGATTACAAATTAATCAAGCTATGATTTTTTTTAATATTAATTTGATTTCAACTGTTCTTCTTCTTGGTGAATAAATTTTTATTATTTTAGAAGTTTGAGATGTCAAAAAAATGAACAAAACTTTTGAGAAATTAAAGAAATTTTACAAATAAACGATAAAATGTAAAAAAATTTTGGTATAAAAATTGTAATTAAATTGGTAAATACAATCACTATGTGTATGTTACAGCAAAAGTCAATAATTTGCCGTAAAAAGCAAATATTGCCGATTTCAATTGTAGTCATATATATGATTATTGAATGATACTTAAATTAAACATAATAATGATAACTGGTAACCATTATATGTTTTAACCATAATCATACAATTCAATCATAGTATGTTGCTCTTCGATTATGGTTACCACAACCATATTTTTTCTTTGCGTGTACATGTTCGGCCAGAAATCTGTGTCTCTTAGCCGCCAGTGCAGGACATTCGCGGAGAAGGTGGAAAACCGATTCCTCCTTCTCTCGGTTTGATTGATTATTCTGCGATACGTTCATTTGAATATTAAAAATTAGTTAAAATATATAAGTCATTACTTTGTTAATGAAATGCTCTGCCGCTGTTGTCAAAATCACGTATCACATAAATTAAGTCATTACTAAAATACTTCTTAATAAGACAGACGATATGTAATAGTCATTGAAAAGTATGTTGTTTAGTAAAAGCAAGTTAGTACCTGGTTTTTGCTAGGTTGTTATTGTTCATATAATTATATTAAAGGACAGCCTGATAACCAGCTTCCATCAATAAAAATGTTGTGGGGCATAGACACTCTCAAACGCTAACCTGCCTTCTAATGCTTTATCACAAAATTTATATAAAATTTTGTATTAGCAATAATAATTTTAAAGTAGGCGTATTAACGCCCTCTTCTCACATAATCTGTTATTAATAAAATTTAAAAGCTCAAAGAAGCAGCAGAATTATATATACGAATCTAAAATTTCGCACGTGTAGCTATCTGGTCAATGGCATTATAACACTAGGAACTGAAGGTGACACGCTACACGCAAAGAAAAACCATGGTTACGGCATGATCACGACGGTCATATTATTTTTTCTAAAACAATATTTGGTTGTCGAAAACAAGTAATAGTTATTTTTATTTTATTTCGTCATATATTTTGTCATGATAATCAAGCATTTGTTTGAATTGTATCATTTAATGTTTACATTTCAAAATGATTATCATTTAAAAATAGTATGATTAAAAAAAATTATGACGACAAAAATAACATTATATTCAAAATCATTAAAAATTAAAAATAATCATTAAATAATAAGTGAGACAACAGTATGATTACAAAATAATCAAGCTATGATTTGTTTTTAATAATAATTTGATTTCAATTGTTCTTCTTCTTGTTGAATAAATTTTTATTATTTTAAAAGTTTGAGATGTCAAAAAAAGGAACAAAAATTTTGAAAAATTAAAGAAAATTTAAAAATAAACGAGAAAATCTAAAAAAGTATTGGTATAAAAATTGCAATTAAATTGGTGAGTACAAGCAATATTGTATGTTACAGCAAAAGACAATAATTTGCCGTAAAAAAGCAAAGATTGTCGATTTCAATTGTAGTCATATATATGTATGTTTATTGAATGATGCTTAAGTTAAACATAATAATGATAACTGGTAACCATTATTATTTTAAACATAATCATACAATTCAATCATAGTATGTTGCTCTTCGATTTTGTTACCACAACCATATTTTTTCTTTGCGTGTATCTAAGTTGAATTCTTTAGAAGATGTTACGTTGATTCGCCATCTTTTTAGTATTTTGTATTTATATAATTAAAAGTATTAAATTATCATGGGAGTCTGTAGTCCTATATTTGAACAAGTAACAGTGCTATATTCGGCCGTGCCGAATCTTATATACCCTTCACAACGTGTAGTCACGCAATAACAATTGTTTGTATCACCATTCATCTCTTATAAAATACGTACATACATGTAAAAACACACACATATCAAAAAACATACCATTGTAAAATTATTTATTATTAATAATTATTAATTAGTAATTACGTATGTATGTTTCTAAAAAAAAAATTAAAAAAAAAATTATAAAAATATAAATAATATACAAAATAAAAAATTTGTTTGGCTCAACTGGGATTTGATACCACGTTTACTCTACCAGTATATATGTATGTTGCTGTTGTAATTGTGAAAAAAAAACTAGGTGGTCGTGGTTTTTTGCTCATATCTCAGAAAGTTATAGGGCGATTGTGCTGAATTTCAATAGCGATTCATTCCAGGATATTTCCAAGAGATTACTATACACAGATCTGATGAACATATAGTTGCTTCTAAAAGTTGATTTCAACCAACACACGGACAGACGGGAAGACGGACAGACGGTCAGGGCTTAATCGACTCCTCTATTTATAAGCTTTCAGAAAATATATACTTTATGGAATCGGAAATGAAAATTGTAGAAATTACAAACGGAATGACAAAGCTATATATACCCTTGTGCACCACAGGTGAAGGGTATAATACGCCTACTTTACTTTAAAATGTGACTGTTATGAATAGTCAGTTTAGTAGAATTGTTCAGCACAATTTTTACTGCATATTGTATCAGTTATTATGGTTAAGAAGTCCATACGTAATAAGTATTATTTTTCAAAAACTTCTATTTACCCGATTATTATAAAGTTTTACACACTTACTTTAAATTCTTATAAAACTTGTGTATCAACTATAATCAATATTATATTATTTTAAAAGTGGGAAGTTCCATTCCAACACAGTCGTAGTTTTCAGTCTCCGTTAAACTACAAGATTGTGGTATAAAAGCGGATAGTGTTATATCTATTGTAGAAATACCTTAGGTTCCATTATGAGACTTAATATAGGAAAATAAGTTAATGGCAAATCGTACTTAAACACAGAAGTTAATATATATTTTCGCATAAATAGATTATTTTATAGTGATTACAGTTACTAAAGAAAGTACTTAACATAAGTTACGGTGGGCATTTAACATTCTGCACTGCCTAATATAGCGTTTTAAGTAATACATTTATTGTATATTTAGGGTTAACCCTAAACAAACTACACTCCTATTCAATATAAATTGAAAGCAAATAAAGCAATAACTATAGTAATAAATTACCAACAATGTTTTGTATAAAACTATTTAGTTATCTAGCTATGTTAAAAAAAATGTCTTTTTTATCGCAGGTTCTCTCGGCTTGTTATCTACTTGAATCGGCCATTTATATTTCCAAATATATTTCATACAAGCAAAACAGTTTTTATTACTGCTTCTAAAATGTGTCATTTCCACATTGTTTCAGTTTTGCCTACTTTCGTCTTGCTTATCCAAAATGTATGTGCTAAGCTTATCGAAATTTAAGGAAAAAGTCCTATAATAAACTGATCTAGATACTGTCAGCAATTTTAGAAATAAAAAAATAGTAAGAGTGCTATATTCGGCTGATAATATCCTTTACCATCATATACATAGGTATAATCCCACATCGTAGCTTAACCTAGATTTCATGTTATACGCCATTTTCCTTTATTATTTCCGATGCCATCCTTGATTTTAAATTTTTAGAAATAACTAAATTCTACTAGTCAAGCCCTTTCATATGATACCCGTATTTATGGGGTAAAAAAATTGATCCGCCATTTTGTTTTAGACGACATCTTTGATTTTACATTTTTTAATAATTTACGGTATTCTACTGGTCAAGCCATTTCATTTGATACCAATATTGAGCGTGTTCAAGAAGCTACATTTTAATATACCAGATTTGACCCATATATAAACTTATCGTCCGCCATTTTGTAGTGGTGGCCAACAAACGCTAGTCAAGTCTTTCCGGAGGATACCAATATTTACACTCTCGGTTGTCTAGAAGTTGAAAAAATTTGATTTTCGTTTGTAAATTTTTGGAATATATATATAAAAAAAAAATTTTGCTTATAACTTTACCGATTAGAGCCCGCTTTGTCTAAAAATTTTCATGAATATCTCTAGAGGCATATTATATCTACAAATAGTAGCAAAGATACCTATAAATTATTTTATGGCTGAAAAATTTTAATTTTGGTGGTAAAAATATGGGAAAAAACAGAGACATTCGTGTTTATTTGCTCATATCTCAGAAAGTTATGGGGCGATTATGCTGAATTTCAATAGCGATTCATTTTCGGTGCTTTCAGAAAATATATACTTTATGGAATCGGAAATGAAAATTGTAGAAATAACAAACGGTATGACAAAGCTATATATACCCTTGTGCACCACAGGTGAAGGGTATCAAAACAGAGGCAGTCGTGTTTATTTGCTCATATCTCAGAAAGTTCATTCCCGGATATTTCCAAAAGGTTGATACCATACACAGATCTGAGGAATATATAGACGGTCAGACAGACAGGCGCATATGGTTTAATCGACTCCATTCATAAGCTTTCAGAAAATATATACTTTATGGGGTCGGAAATTTATATTGTAGAAATTATAAACGGAATGACAAAGCTATATATACCATTGTGCATCATAGGTGAAGGGTATAATAAATTTCTATTAGTATGAATATTTTCAAGTTTTATCATTATTAAGGAGAATTGGGACCAAATTACGGCATTCGAACGTGATCGAAATTTGAAAATTCGTATTAGAATCTCTATACCTAAAGCACCGCGAACTCGATCGTTCGAGTAAAATTTCGATCGACATCGAATGCCGTAATTCGGCCCTTGATTTATTTTTATGTAACGCAGATGTAAAAAAATGAAAAAATTTTACAAAAAAAAAAAATAATAAATTAAACCATTTGGTGACAAGATATAAAAAGACAAATGACAATTCACAAAATAGGGATAATTTTAATAAAATATGAATTACTAATAGTCATTATTTAAAAGATAACTTTTATCTACAAGTACCCTTAACTTAAGGGTATTTGTATATTTATATTAATGCCAAAAATGTTAACGAATTAACAATATTTAAATGCATTCATTAGCACAAAATAAAGAAATTTAATCCAAATCAAAATTGTATTAAATTTTGGATTAATTCATCAAGATGTCTATGGTAAGAAATTGCATTGATTTAAACCATTAGCATATAATAATAACATAACATTTTTTAACTAGTGCTTATTTCGTGAATGGTAACACTTAGGTCATGTCGAATTTGACAGATAATTAGTTTTATCGTTCCGCTGAACGAATATGCGATCGACTTACAGAAGATGCCGATTTTGCCAAAAAAAAATCATCTTTTCAGATGAAGCTCATTTTAAATTTTGGCGGGTATGTAAACAAGCAAAATTGTCGCATTTGGGGCACAGAAAACCCGCACGCATACATTGAAAAGCCGATACACCCAAAACGAGTCACTGTTTGGTGCGGATTTTGGAATTGGGCCATTATTCTTCGAAAATGAGCAAGAAGTGGCCGTAGTCAATGGCGATAGTTATGGGGCCATGTTGAACGAATTTTTGTTCACAAAAATTGAAGAGGAGGATATTCGCAACATTTGGTTTCAACAGGACGGCGCTACGTGCCACACAGACGAAGCTACACTTTTTTTTTATAGAATTTTCAAAAAAAAAAGAAGTTATTTGTCGGCCCCTTTATAAATGATAAAATTCGGCACAGCTGAATTCATTTAAATTTATATTTAATTTCTTTAATATAAAATTATTGCATTCAATATTATATAATTCACTTTAAATTTATTCATATTTTAATTAATTTATGCTGTTGGGTAAAATAGATGAATTTGAGAAATCACAATTTATTGCCTGAATTATACACAATTTTATTAAAAAAAAAAAAGAAATCATTATTTAATAGCTCTGATTAACACGTATGTTTTTCTGTAGTGACGTGGTGTATAAATAGTATGATACGTTTTTAAAACTCATACATATGCATGCCTACAAATACATTCGAAGACAATAACTCATAAGTTTCCATATACAATTATATTTCGGCTGTTTTTCAAATTGTTTTATTGATGGTTTACATGTGTGAATATCATTTATTAGTCGTTATAATATGTATTTGTTAATTAAACACTTACAACCCAAAAAAATTATACAACAGACATATTTTTTTTTCTATACACATATTAATGTATATTTAAATATGTACAGTGTACATAAATACTTTGTCAACACAGTTATATTTTTGAAACATGCTATATAATATGTACAGACAGACATTTTTTTAGTTAGAGAACGAAGCAAGGAAAAAAAGAGATTAGATCAAGTTAACAACAATAACTCTTCATTAACCTTAGATAAAAAATGCAAACAAGTGCATGCTTCACATAAAAATTTCTACGCGTCTACACGAGTTTTCATCGGAACACATATACCGAACATATGGATGTGTTTATGTGACGTACTTGCATATTCAATGTATAGGTATGTACGGATACGTGTCTAAATATCTTTAAGCCGGTATTTTGTTGTTTTTGTTTTTTATGACTCTCACTTTAATCAAACATATTTTTACCTTTCATTCTGCTTTGAATCTTATTTATTTTGAATGTGTTTGTTTTATTTTTATTTTTTATTTATATTTGTTTTCATTTTGTGTGATGTATTTACTTTTTTCTTTAAATGATAAAATATTCGAATGTTTAAATTTTACTTAGTCCTATATTTTACAAAATTATTACTTTAAAGAAAATATAAGCATATATATGTATTTTTTGTTTGTTTTTTACTTGGTACCTACCAGAGAAAGACATGGTTCAAGCAAGCAAAAATTCAATCATAATTTTTCAAATAATGACTTTTTGGTAATTTTATGCAATTCAGAAAATGTTTATTTTTTATGTTTTTTTTTTAACTCTAGTTCAGTTGCTTTTACAGTAAAATCTTTTTTTACACGGTCGTTTTTTTACACGATTTTGAAATAACACGGTTCGTCAAGGAGAAACTTTAAATTTTTTACACGTTATTTTTGATTTAACACGAGTTAAAAGTGGAGCTTCAGTGGTGCAAATATCAGAAATTTGTTCTGAGATTATAAGTCTTTCAAATTATATAGGCGGGGATGGGTTTGACAATATCCAAATGTCTGATATCGATGAATTAATGCAAGAAGGTCCTATTGGTGATGACGACTTAATTGAAATTATGGCGATCAATGAGAATAAAGATGTCGATATCGACGAAGACGAAGGTGAAGTTCAGATTTTAACGGCTAATTTAATTCGTACCAAGTTTAGAACAACATTTTCTTGCTCATGATCGTGACATGGAGCGTGTGTTACAATTCCAACGTAAACTTGAGTCTTGTGTTGCTGGGTATCAAGAATTATCTAAGCAACTGGAGGAACAAAAAAAAAAAAACAACTTCTTTTAACAGACCTTATGACAAAAAAACCTATAGAGGCTTCTGCATTAGAACGAAACCCAACAGTTGTGTTAGACATAACCTCTGACGACAGTGCTATTTTTAAGCCCGTCCATAATAATCGTACACGATTGTTATCAACTGGCGATGAATAGCTGTACTCTTGTTTCCTATTTTTTTAATTTTTTATTTTTTTGTACTTGAATTTAAACTGTAAACTAAATTTATTTTCTTGTTATAAATATGAATTGTTTTGTTTTATTACTTAATGAAGTTTAATATCACTTTTTCGCACGGTTTTTATGAAAATATTTGAATTTTTTTCATTTTACACGACTTTTTAAGGTTGTGCAACGGATCCCCAAACTTACATATAAATCGTGTATTTTGTTACAGAAACGTACCTACCGTGTAAAAAAAGATTTTACTGTATTTATATGTTTTGTTAACAAAAGCAAAAATTTAACGCAATTAAAAGTGAACCGCAGTTGTTGTTGGTAACCATTGACGTACCAAGACTATTCTGGGAATGCAGTGCCCCCCAAATTGTTTTTATAACCCCCAACCAAGAATTTTAAAAAATAAACTATTATAAATATAAAATTAACCCAGTCAATGATTTCGAAGGAAAATATTTTTTAAGCTTTGGTCGGCCCTAGAAAAAGTTTGTAACCACGCCAATATTTTTGACGTAGACCAAGACCTTTGCCTTATAAAGTTTTTAAAACTTACATGCTAATACAGTCTGACGACATCTTGGAAAGAGGGATCTGTTATTTTTCACTCATGGAAATTGACGATGTTTTCAGAACAAAATAAGTTAATTTAAATATCACTCTACCGACTAGAAACGAAACAAAGTATATAAGGTTTCATCAACACATTTATAATTTTGTTAGACAAGAGTTTTTAGAATAAGTTATTTAAGAAAATTTTAAAATTTGCCGTTTTCTGGTATCTTTTAAGTGTTGATCGTTAACCGTTTTTTTATGCCCTTCACACAAAAGTGAAAAAGTGAAATAGGTTTGTCATAAAGTATATTTTTTCTGAAAGCTTATGAATAGGGGAGTAGATAAAACTCTGTCAGTCTGTCCGTCTGACCGTCTGTCCTTGTGTATGTTGAAATCAATTTTTTGAAGCCCCCCTGAAACCGGGTGAGGTAATAAAATTGAAAATCAGAAAAATCAGTACATAAACAACTGAGATATGACCACGATCACCGCGTTTTATCACAACAACAATATACAACACATACAAACAAACTTAGTATGCTGGTCAGAGTAAACGTAGCTCGTATCCCAGCTGAGTCAATAACGTTTTATTTTTTATTTTATATATTATTTATATTTTTATTATTTTTTTTTATTTTCTTTTAATATTTTTTTTTTAATTTTTGTTTTAAATTTTTTTCATTGCTTTTTATTTTTTATTTTATATATATTATTTTTATATTTTATTTTTATATTTTTTATATCTGTTTTATGTTATTTTGTTCAATTTTTTTTATTTTTTTTAAAATTTTTAAATGGGATGTTTTTATATATGTATGTAAGTTTTTTATATGTATGTGCGTATTTCATCTGAGATGAATGGTAATACAAGCAAATGTTGTTGCATGACTACACGTTGTGAGGGGTATTTAAGATTCGACGCGGCCGAATATAGCACTCTTATTTGATTTATTTTAGAAAACTTTAACGAAAGTGTTATCTTCAATTAATGATAAATCCTAATCAGAATTTTCTGCTGACAAACTGCTGGAAGTTTCATTACTTTGAAATTGGGATATTATTATCAAAAGTGTTGAGTAGGTTTTTCTACTTTCTTGTTTTATTTTATAAGGTTTGTGAAGTGTGTGTGAAATGTAGGTTAGTAGCATCAGCTTTTTATAGATTCATATCACCAGGCTGTCAAAGGGCTTCATACGTTACCTTTACTGCGTTCAAAATAACAATTATTTGTTTTAGAATAGCAAATTCTTTATCATTTATATGTGGTGATTTTTAATCTATTAATAATTTTTTTATTATTATTTTAATTTTTTTTGCCGACTTTCGAAACTATTTTTAAAGTTTTTTTATTACTTTTATTGAGTAGTTTATTGTTTAATTTATCACTGAGATCGCTATTTGTTTCAATAATCCAAAATTTAATGAAGTCATGTTTTTTTTTCATTATCATCATGTGATTAAGATGCTTCATTTTCACTTGCACAAAAGAAAAGCGTTGTAAAAACATCTATAATTGTTAGAAGAATTCCATGTGTACAAGATAGTTCCTGCTCAAGTGCAATGATTTTTCCGAACAATAAATATTATATAAATAATTTTCCGGGATCGGGATTTTGGGATTGTCATCCCTAGTTGTGACACATTTCCATAATTAAAGCAAATTAAAATCTTGAATTATTGTTTGGATGTCCTTTCTAAAAATGTATTATCTATGGGAGTTATTAAATTTTTAAAAACAAGTAACATAAGAAGAAACTTTATTCAAAAATATGCATTCTCTATTAAATATATTCTATAAAAAACAATGTTATTTAAAAATTGTTATTATTATTATTATTATTATTATTATTTAAGTGTTTGATAGTTTACTTTCACATAAAAGATTTATCAATAATTACACAATTTTCAAAAATTATAAAATTTCTTGTGCAATAAATTATATACAAAGTATATTTAAAGTGAAGTAACATATCAACAGTTTAATAGTGTTTGAAATATAAATAGAATCATGTGCGGTTTTTGGTGGAATTTTGTGGTTTTTAAATAATTTTATCACAATTTTGAAGCCAGAAGCTAAAAACCCTAAAAAAGGTTTATATATTATTTTCATAATATATTTTTTCCCCTTTTTAAAATTATGAATTTCAAAAATTTTAAGAAATATTGTGAAAATTGCTTTTATGACAATTAGAAGTTAAAAAAATATAATGATTAATGCCAGCTAGCAATGAAGGTAATTGCTGCAGTTGGATTTATTTATAAGGGAAAGAACAGGAGATCAAATGCAGCGCAATAGCCCAGTGTATCACTTTGGATCGAATTTATGGCATAGGAAAATCCTGAACCTCACGAATAATTAGGTTAGAGAGATTTAGATGTAAACTCCTCTTTGGTGTTTGAGTATATTCTTAAGCTCAAATAGTGTTATTCTTTAAATGAGGTGGCGTTGATGTGGGTTTGCAAAGGTGATTGATTAAAGGGAACCACTTGAAGACAGGCTTGTATGTTTCTTATGTAGTGGCTTTTGACTGGTTTGCAATTTAGGTATTCGGATTTAATAGGAGTACTGGATAACTAAGTTGATTAGAAGACATGGAAGCTTTAAATGTCATCTAGAGAAGATTCACCTTAAAATAATAGTAAAAATAAGAAAAAAACAGAAATTTTTTTTAACATTTGTTCATATTGGCAAAAATGTCTGACCTAAGGATAATTAATTATAGGTTGGTCTTAAAAAGGCAGCTGATTATTTTTTTCTTTATTAGTTTTATTAGTCAAAATTTTTATTGTGTGAAAAAAATCGAGCTGCGGAAAGTTTATTATAATTTTAAAAAATTCATCTAATTGTTAATATAGTTATCCCTTAATTTCTATTTTTAGAAAACTATTTATAATAGTAATGTAATAATAAATACAATACTATTGTATAAGTAGGCACTTTCAATGTTATATCGAGAATCCCCTCAGAAGCGCCGGATTTAAGTTTGCCCTAATTTTGTTAATACAAGTTGTACAATGATTTGCTTAAGATATCGCGTACATACCACGTGATTTCAGAATGTGGTGACGTTTTCAAGCGAACAAAGTTTAATTATTGTAAAAACACATTGCAATAATAGTGAAAGTTTCGTCAAAATGATGGCAACCACGTGTCAAATGAAACGACATTAAGACGTTTAACCACATAATTTTACACTAATAAAAAGGAAGACCATTGTCTTCCTTGAAGATCCTTGTCATTTACTCAAAAATATAGCCCAATTTGCATTAAATATGTCCAGAAGCCCTATGCAACGAATTTTTGTACGCATTTCAAAATTGGTGCAAGAAATCAAGCCAATGGACCATGCACAGTGAACTTGCTGGTTGTGTGTTAGACCATAATCCAATTAAATTAAATTTTTTTAGATTTAGCAACCTAAATTTTTAGAATAATAAAATATTATCCGTTAGAATACTTTTCAATATCCTTCAATCGCATTGCCTGTGGTCGTAAATACAAATTCGGCGTTCCTGTCAAAACTGTCCTTTATTTTAAAAAGAGGTTAATGGTATACAGTGTCTTTGAAAGTTGTTGACAATTTTCTTCACTTTATATCTAAGAAAATCTACAATAAAATTGCCTGTTGTTTTTGATATTGTTGCATTTATTGTAGACTAGCCAATCCCGGCGCGCGTTGCTACGCCCCTTCATGAATTTTAATCGCATTCTGAATTTTAATCGAATATCAAGTGCAAGGCTAAAAACTATAACTTTTTCTATATGAGCGTGGCACTGCCCACTTTTCTAATTACGAAACTGTATAGTCATGACAGCTCAATAAGTGTGCAAAGTTTCAGAAAAATCGGTCCAGTGTAAGTACCTCAAAATGATACCTTTTTTTATGGGCGTGGCAATGATGACGAAAGTGTAAAGTCATGACAGCTCAGTATGTTTGCAAAGTTTCAGAAAATTCGGTCCAGTGCAAGTAGCTAAAACTGATAACTAATTTTTTATGGGCGCAGTCCCGCCCACTTTTTCAATCACGAAATTATAAAGCCATGACAGCTCAATATGTGTGTAAAGTTTCAGAAAAATCAGTCCAGTGCAAGTACCTCAAAATTAAAACTTTTTTAGGGGCGTGGCCCCGCCCACTTTTTTTATCACGAAATTATTTAGTCATGACAGCTCGATATGTGTGCAAAGTTTCAGAAAAATCGGTCAAGTGCAAGTAGCTAAAACTGATAACTAATTTTTATGGGCGTGGCTCCGCCCACTTTTTTTCACCCATAAACACTCCCTGGTATGTGTACAACAACTTACCAAAGTTTGAGTCCGATCGGTTTTACAGTTTCGGAGTCTATAGCTAACACACACACACACAGAGTTTCACTTTTATATATATAGATTTACTACCACCTAATAGTCAATTTGCATGATTTGACAAGTTTCATGTAGAAATAATATTTCTCATTAAATTTCACTCATTCACCCAATCGTGGATTTGTTGGGATATAATTACAGAAAAAAAGTAAAAGTAAAGTATAGTAAAAAAAGTAAAAATCAGTACATTTGCGTACTGTTGTTTATAAAACCGGAAAAAAAAAATCAGTACATGTACCGCTAAAAATAGTACGTTCCTAATCGCGAGGAAGCACATAGTAAGTGTGAATGCTATGACGGACCTCAGTCTAAAGGAGAGTTGACAATCATCAGTCGGTTGTGTGATATCTTTTTCTAGTTTAGAGAAAACGCCGGTTATGGTGCGGAACTCAGGGAAGAAAGTGGCTTAGAAAGCACCGAGTTGTGGTCTGTTTCGATATTGCCTCTTCTCATATTGTCTAATAATTATATATTCCAAATGTATTTTAATAATTTATTTTACTAATTTATAACCTTAAGTTTCTAACACAAACAATTTCTATGTTTTGAATTTTAATTTAAAATTTTTCAAGAATCATTGAATTTTTATTATGGTAGAAAATTTAGAAATAAATATTATGTGCGGATAACAGACCACAAACAATTAATTTTAGACGATCGAAAATTCGGCGACATTTCTAATAACATTAACTTATAAATATGAAATAAGTACTTCTGTTCGAAATAAGTCAAGTTAAATACTATGTTTACATTATGGGTTATGTCCGCTCTTCATATGTAAGTCATGCTATTGGTGTATGTCGTTGGTAGTTGAAAATATTCTCAGTTCTCTTTTACATTGCTTAGTTTGTTTAGTTTGAATATTTTTTTCTCTCACTATACAGTACAGTGTACAAACTTTGATAAAAATATTTATAGTAATTTTGAGTAAGTAAGTATTTATTGTTAAAAAAAAATATTCATCTGTTCAAGCAAGAGCGGCCATATTTTAAAATCAGAGCATGTAATGAATGAAATCATAATAATAAATTCAAGAGTTTAAGTTGATAAATAACATTCCAATAAGTGTATGTCTAAATTTTAATATTTCAAGAAAACTAAACTTGTATTCTTTAAGTTTGTTTGTACGTTTTTAAATTGGTTAGTGAGATATTATCTATATAAATATAAAATCTACATAAACTTGTCGATAAAATCACATTTTTGTGACTAAACTTAGTTGATCATTAAATGGAAAATTTATTTTAATTTGTATTTAGATTCGAGTTCATTAAAAATTTGTCTTTTTATTTTTACAAAGAAATTTAATTGTGATAATGAAATAATAATCTGAAAAAGTAATTTTTGCCGACACTAGACTCAGCACTCTTTGATTGGTGATTAAGTGGTGGATGTAAATATCATCATACACAAAAAGTTTGACAAATAAAAATTATTTTTTAGTATTATTGAAAATAATTATTGCAGTTAAAGTTTGGTCAAAATCGGTGCAGTAGTTCTTGAGTTACGGTGCAAACACGCAAAAAAACTAAATATTGCGCCATCTGCCGGCATATAAAATTTGGTCAAAATCGGTCCAGTAGTTTTTGAGTTTATCGATCACGAACATACATGTAATTTTTATATATATAGAGAAGAGATTTACACTTTCAAGGGAATAGAGTTAAAATTTTTTTTGTTTTATTATTTCATACTCTTCCTTTCTTGCAAGCTAGAACGAAATTTATTAATACTGTTCTGTACTGTATTATTATTTATACACGAGTACAGTTTTTGCTTTTGTCATCTCCTCTACTTGAAGCTAAAAGCAATTTTTATACTTAGTTGGATTTTGAAATTTTCTTTAAAAAGAGTATAATTTTTAAAAATTCGCTTCTACACTTTGTAGACTCTCCAACAAAAATTATAAAAAATTGATATCGCCGGCGTGGCAAAATTCTTAACTAAACACAATTATCCTCATTATGACCACAACTGTTATGATTCTCGTATAGAACTAATACCTGCTATAATATTTAATATGTGGACACACGTACGTACATTAACTAACACCTTTACCAATATCACCGTTACGAGTACTACCATTAGATTAAGCTATTTACATATGAGTAACAATCGTGTGCATGTGTAAACCCTCCGAACAATTTCTTTCTAAAAATGAGAAACTACAGCGCAACGAAATCAAGTTAATAATAATTAAATAATATAAAATTTTTTCAATGAAAAAATTTAACTTTTCGAAAAACGAAAAACGTTTGGTTTAATTTAAATTTCTAGATTATAAAACTAAAGTGTCACAATTTTGCGTTTACCTTTTTTCTATCTTTATACCCTACACCTGTTGTGCCACTACAAAATGACTTACAATAAATGTATTTATGTATTTATAGTTTAAATACAGTAATCAAAATTGTACCCACTTTTAGCGCCACAATATTGATATGAAATACAGTACACTATTTTAAAGTTAAAATCCAAGATGGCGCCTTAAACAAAATGTCGGATAATTTTTTTTAACACTTATCAATATGGGTATCAAATAAAAGCTTGACCAATAGAATTCAGCTAAATAAAGCAAAATTAAAGATAAAATACTGCGCCGGAAATAGTAAACCAAAATGGTGTATAACAATAAATCTTAAATCCGGACTAAGCTACGATGTGGTTAATCACTATACCTATATGCATAATGTTGAATCGATTATCAGTTTCGGCACGACAGAATAAATCATTCTAACTTGTCTTAATCTCACATGTTCTGTGCTCCAAGTGAAACTAAATTGTCATTTGTGTTGTTAATAAAATCCACAATTAGCTGACAATTCCTAATAATTTTAATCTATTCGTGAGGCAGAGACGGAAGGAAATTTCAATAATTGCAAATTATTTTTTTTATTTGTAACAATAACGGTATAAACTTAACTATAATGCTAGGCGCACAATTGCAACAAACAACGAATTGGCGTCAGTCGAAAGCGCTATACGCGGCGAACTCTGTAATAGATTTATTTATATTTCTTACGCCGGCGAACGACAAACAAATTGGTACAAGGTGACCATTTTTTATTATAATTGGTATTACTTCTCTACTTTTTGATAAAATTAAATTAGTTGTTATACCCTGCACCTGTGGTGCACAAGGGTATATACAGCTTTGTCATTCCGTTTGTAATTTCTTCAATTTTAACTTCTGACCCCATAAAGTATATATTTTCTGAAAGCTTATGAATAGAGGAGTCGTTTAAGCTGTCCGTGTGTTGGTTGAAATCAACTTTTATATGATATGAGCAAATAAACACGACTGACTCTGTTTTTTCCCATATATTTCCTATTACCAACTTGTTTAAAAAAACATGTGATATATGTATAAGGCAACTGCATTATTGCAAAAACTGCTTTACCAACATCTTAAGCTAAAGGAAAACATTGAAAAAAACTTGTGGTAATGACGTGCAAAAAAGAATACAGGAAAAACAGATGTTGGTAAATTTCGTACTAACTCAATTATATATACATACTAGCCAAACCCGGCGCGCGTTGCTACGCCCCTTAATAAATCAAAATGCATTCTTAATTTTAATTGAATATCAAGTAAAAAAACCTAAAAATTATAATTTTTTAATGGGCGTATTCCTGCCCACTTTTCTAATCACGAAATTGTAAAGTCAATATGTGTGCAAAGTTTCAGAAAAATCGGTCCAGTGCAAGTACTTCAAAATGATACCTTTTTTTTATAGGCGTGGCACTGCCCACTTTTCTAATCACGAAATTGTAAAGTCATGACAGCTCAGTATGTGTGCAAAGTTTCAGAAAAATCGGTCCAGTGCAAGTACCTCAAAATTATAACTTTTTTTATTGGCGTGGCCCTTCCCACTTTTCTAATCACGAAATCATAAGGTCATGACAGCTCAATATGTGTGCAAAGTTTCAGAAAAATCGGTCTAGTGCAAGTACCTCAAAATGATACCTTTTTTTAATGGGCGTGGCACTGCCCACTTTTCTAATGACGAAAGTGTAAAGTCATGACAACTCAGTATGTTTGCAAACTTTCAGAAAATTCGGTCCAGTGCAAGTAGCTAAAACTGATAACCAATTTTTAATGGGCGTGGCCCCGCCCACTTTTTTAATCACGAAATTATAAAGTCATGATAGCTTAATATGTGTGCAAAGTTTCAGAAAAATCGGTCCAGTGCAAGTACCTCAATATTAAAACTTTTTTAGGGGCGTGGCCCCGCCCACTTTTCTTATCACGAAATTATTTAGTCATGACAGCTCGTTATCTGTGCAAAGTTTCAGAAAAATCCGTCAAGTGCAAGGAGCTAAAACTGATAACTAATTTTTATGGGCGTGGCCCCGCCCACTTTTTTCCACCCATAAACACTCCCTGGTATGTGTCCAACAACTTGCCAAAGTTTGAGTCCGATCGGTTTTACAGTTTCGGAGTCTATAGCTAACACACACACACACACACACACACAGAGATTCACTTTTATATATATAGATATGAAATAACATAAAAAAATAACATTAAAATTCATGTTGGCCGACACTACAAAATGGCGGACAATAAATTTCAAATCTGGTATTTTAAAATGTAAGTTCTTGAACCCCCTCAATATTGGTATCAAATGAAATGGCTTGCCGAGTAGAATACAGTAAATTATTAAAAAATTTAAAATCCATGATGGCGTCTAAAACAAAATGGTGGATTACATTTTTTCAACCACATCAATATGGTTATCACATAAAAGCGATTGACTAGTAGAATATAGAAAACTACGTAAAAATTCAAAATCAAGGATGGCGTCGGATATAATAAGAAAAAATGGCATATAACATAAAATATAGGTTAAGCTACGATGTGGGATTATAAAATGTACATGATGGTGAAGGGTATTATCAGATTCGTCACGGCCGAATATAGCACTCTTGTTAACTACAAAAATGTTATTTTATTTGTGCTTTTGCAAATTTTTAAGTTTATTAAGTGATATTTTTTTCATATGACCACACTATTAGCTGTTATACAAAAACATAATTTTATTTATTTTTTACTGCACGTACCCACGATATTCTTTGCAAACGTTTACTTATACGTAAAAAAGTTGTTACTATGACAGAAATTATATTTATTATTCTGTTGAGTTTCACAAAAATTTAAATTCTTTTATTATTTTTGTTCTTTCTTTGCACAAACAGTAAACAATTTTATCAAAAATAAAAGATGTTACTTTTTCGTCGTGATTGTGCTTCAGACGACGAATATAAACAGCGAATTTTCGCCGACGAATTCTTCGTTCGTCCCAATTGTGCGTCGAGCATTATGGGTTTTTATTGGCAATTTTCATTATAACATTTTATTATTGATATAATAATTTTCGTCACATAAGTTAAATTTCTTCCGATACAAATTTGACTGTAATATTTATTGGGCTTGTTAAATATTATAAGGTAGATAGTAAATAGTGGCACTATTACAAAAAATTTACTTCCATTTGCTGCCATGGAATGTATGTATGTGTAGTATGTGAGAAATAGTAAGTACTTGAGTATTGAAAGTACTGGCTTGTGTGTGTGCCTTGCACTCTACCATTTTCTCAGTGGTGATTTAGTAGAAAAAAATTACACTATTTTGTGTTGAATACTGTACGAGTATGTATTGAGTTGTGTGTATTGTACAATACAAGTGAATTTCAAATTGTTTAGTTGCGGGGTTGCTAGATTCAAGCTACAGGTTAGATTTGTCATTCGTCGATCACAAGAGCCAACGTTAACAACGTGTTTAAAGCTAAAAACGCGCGTTTTTTTTTATTTTTGTTAAAAATAAACCTTTTTTATACTCGTGTTCTGCTTTTTTTTTCATAAAAAATAAATAAATTACGCAAATATTTCGTTTCTATATTTATTTATCATACATAAGTAAAAAGTATTTTTGTTTGTTTGTTTTATTTTACGGTTATTTGACACCATCTTAAAAGAGCTGGAATTTACACATCGTTTTTGTTGCCATTTTTTAGACTGTTGATTTGTTTCACGGTTAAGCACTCAACAAAATTTAAAAAAGCTGATTCAACAAAATTTTAACGGCTCAGCTCAAGTAACTTTTTTTTTATTATTAAAGAACAAAATATAATTCATTACATATTTAAGTGTTGCCTACTATGTATATGTAGAAAAAAAAGAACAATAACTGTATGTACACAGATGTATATATATTTATATATGTAAATATATTTATAAAAACCCTTGCGTAAGGTGAATTACTTGTGCTGTTGTTAATTGCAAAAAATAAAAATAATTTTCATATTTCTTTTAATAACCCATAAAGAAAAAACTAAGAAAACAAATTAATATACAAATCATCTAAAACAAAAATTAAGGAAATTGTAAAATTTTGTGTGTCAAACAAAATTGTTAATTAAAGTTCTAAAAGGTTTTTGAAAATCAAGCCAAAGGTGAGTTCTGAGTTGAAAGTAATTTAATTTAAGTCTGCTGAACTATTTTTTTAAATTTTTTTTAAAGTCTTATAAAATTATTAGTTTACCCGTACAGCGAAGTTGGTCTCAGCAAAATTTCTAAAAATTTCATATGTTTATTTAAATATTGTTAGTGTATGTATAAATTTTTCAATAACTTTGTGATGCCATTAAAAATATTTTATTTTCGTTTTTTTTTTCTTTTATATTTTTTTTTTATTTGTCTGTATCAAGGTATCATTAAAATCTATCCAGTAGTTTTTGAGGAAATCGAGTTCAGAATGTCATACAGACAAAACAAATTTTAAAGTAATATTCTTTATCGTACAGAATGGTTCAGTTCTGGCAATCAAACTATTCTTATATTTTTTTATAAAAATTCTATTGTAAGAATCATAATTTCTTAGTGTCAACTACATATTTATATTTCGACACGAAATTCTATAGATACAGCCCAACTAAACTTTACGATTGTCAAAAATTCTGGTACTTAAAACCGATTCTATTTTCACAGTGTAAGTCTTTGGCTAAAGATTGAGTCAGAAAAAATGTATGCCCGTATTAAGTTAAACTTAAACCGTTCAATATAAAATTTCTCAAAAATACGTAAATTTTTTTTAATATTGTACAAATTCATTAAACATTGAAATATTGGCATATTTATACTCGGTATTAATAAATTTATCCTCTATTTCTGGAAATCCTTCCATTAAAGTTTTTATAGTTGTTTCCGTTACCTTTTTGGATGAGGTGGTCCATCTGCACTTAAAATCTGACATGTCCTGGAATACATTTCTTTTTTTATAAGAGCCATAGACATAGACATTATTGTTTGAATTCGACGCAAGGGCCTTTTTTCTATAACAGCATGACGCCAAGTCGGGCTTAAAATATGAAGACATTCTGTGTTGTTTTAAGAATGGCTAAAATCGTTTTTGTAGTCTCTACGTAATGAATATTTCGTTGTTTATCGTGCCTGATGTCACAAATTATTGGCTTCTTTTGTCACAACTGAAAATGGCTTGCAACACAAGAAACTTCTTTGAGAAATTTTTTGTCTGTTTTTTTCGTCTGGTATTTTTACTGATAGGAGTGTTCGGTGCTCTTTGTAAGAGTTGTTCCACTTTTTTGCCTTACCAATACCTGTTAGGATCTGTTTTTCCTGATCCAGGTGTTCTTTCAATGTTAAAGTCTTTATTTTACTGTTAATTGGCTCTTGAAACAGTGTGATGATGAACCTTCAAATCTTTTGCTATTTTTCTGAAAGTTCATATGGGATTTTTGTTGGGTTTTTTATAATCTTATTAAAAGTACATTTTTTAGTTTGTGTGTAGTTCCCATATAAAGAGAAAACCTTTTATCAGTATCTAATTTCCGAAGACTCAAGATGTCTTATAAAATGTTGAACTCGAATACCAGATATATTTTGGAGAATTTTGCTATTAGAATTAAGCCAACTGATCACATAAATGTTGAGGATACACGAACAATTTACCGTTATGTAGTCGAATTGGACTTAAAAAATTAAAGACTTCTTGCATAACTAGTAGCGGTTATATCTTATATTTAACTATAAAGATGTGACCATAACAGTTAATAAACGGACCAATAATTTCGATATATGTATCGATAAAACCATCCATCGGACCAACAGCTCGCCAAATGGTGACTTGTTTAAAAATGCTGTTTCAACAAAGACACGAAGATTAAAGCAGTACCAAATGTTGCAGTTCTATTTAAACAAGGGTGTTTAAACTATGGTCTGATTGAAAATTAATCAAGGCATTCAGAGATAATTAGTTTATTTTAATACTATTTGAAGGGATATATGTTGGTGATATCTATAATAAAGAATAAAAAAAAACCACAAATGTAGTAATTTTGCTTTAAAAATAATTTGAAATAATTTTTTCATTACCAAAGAAATATAACTTTTCATCCCTGCACTTAAAAATTTAAGGCGAATTCAACAGCTTTTGACAGTATGACTCGGTAGTATGATCGTATAATTCGTTGCTGCAGAAGAAATCGTGAAGGCCATTTGAATGACGTTTTATTTAGAATTTTATCGATTGTACTTCACACTAAAGAAAAAACTTTTGAATTTCCTTAACAATAATAGCCTTTTTACACTTGCTCACATCTTTCATCTTTCATCAAATCAACAAGATGTTAACATTTTCCCATATGAATTGTACGTGTTTGTGTGACAACATATCTCAACATCTTTTAAAGATGTTCCTAAACCATTTTGTTCCACTCTTTCGATTATTTTAGTGTCTTCACTAGAAAAAAAAAATATTGTTGCAAAAAAATGGCATCACTAGAAAAAAATTACAAGTGCCAAAAACAAAAAAAATACATACAACGAGTGTACTTGATATATATCGTATAAAATAAAATATCTTAATTATCTTCATTCTCTAACAAAATCTGCATATTGTAATAATAATTGCTCTTGGAAATAATTAATACAGAATTTTTAAATCCATTTTTTTTAATTTTTATATGCGCAAACATGTAAAATTAATATTATGACAGATGAAAGATGTAGCAAATGTAATTAAGTTTGTTTCATTTTCAACATCTTCCACGCATTCCGCTAAGATGTGAGTAAGTGTAAAAAGGCTATAAGTGTGTTTTTTTATGAAATCATATCACTCTTAGTGGAAAACCTTATACAGAAGTATATATAAATACTAAGAATTAGAATTGGTCACCTATTCTCACATAATATTTTAGACATTTCAAATGAGTATTATTAACTTAATAGTTTTTATTTTTGCAGCATTGCTGATATCAGAAACAATTAAATTGTCAAAAACTTGAGAAACCATACCTCTCTCTCCGTTACGTAGTTGTAATTCTTCTCACACATTTAAAATACAAAAACTTAGTGCTAAAAAAATAATTAAAAAAATCAAAGGAAGTTTAATTATTAAACAACATTTAACATGTAAGAGGTCACATGCATTACAGTCAAGTCTGTCAGTTAGTTAGTCTCAGTCTCAGCTAGAGTTTAACAACTGAAGACTGTGGTGATGCCGCCAAGTTGAACACCAGTTTTGCATTATGAAAAACTTAAATACACTTGCCAGATTATAATTATTGCTGCAGCAGTAACAAAAAAAAAAAACAAACATTTTAAATACTTATCATATGAAAAATATCATTCAGGTCAGTGCTAAAGTTTAGAAAAAAAATTTTGTATAGTTTCTTTAATTAATATAACAAAATGAAAATATACCATTTAACACATTAAACATATTCACTTACGTTACCAGTTTAAGTCTTGCAAAAACTTTTAACAGAAGTTAATTTTCTAAACAAATGTGTGATATTACACAATAGCAAATAAGAAACTAATTTTTAGTCTTCTATAGTTAAACATTTATTATTGCAAATTTTTGATTATTCTCTATTTAGGTTCTTTAAAGTTTAATATACATTGTTTTAAAGGCAGCAAAGGTGAATTTTTTGGACTCATTTATAGTTTTCATAATTCACACTTTTTTTTTTAAAATACCGGCATTAACAAAGAATCAACGCACTAGTTAAAAAAAAACTTAAAATAAGTACAAATAAGGCATAATTATACAGAGTATTTGCAATGGCAAATTGCTACAATAAAGCCAGTTTTTTGTACATGTTTTTTGTCAAGGTGAATTCGTATACCAGAAAAAGTGTTTATTATCAGTTTATTTGTACACTAGTTGATTTAAAAAAAATGTTATGTTTTTGTGAAATCCAAGATAAAGGTTAAAATGACAACAATTTTTAACAAATGTGGTACTTTTGGTAAAAAAAGATAAGTAAAAAAAAAATTTTAAAAACCGAAAAAAAATCTAACTTTCCATCTCTGCACTAATATATTAATTCAATGGGAATTCGGCAATTTTTTATGACGTATTCATACAGGTAAGCTTGTCGCAAAAACTGTTCGGGAAACAGAATGTCAAAATTTGTTGAATTCGATTTGATTTTTTTTATTTATGCAACGATGGAAAATTAGATTTTCATTTCGGTGTTGAACAATTAATACAAATGAAATTTAAAAAAAAAAAATTACTTAATATATTTACATATGTCGTTTCAACACCCTTGAACGTTGGTTTCACAATTTTTTTTTTAATTTTTTTATTTTAATTAAATAGATTGTAAAAACTTTTCCATCCCTGCTAACAAATTCGCCTTGACAGAAAACAAACACTAAAAATTTGCTGTGTTGTATCAATTCGCCGTTGCATATACCTGTTTGAATATGCCTTGGTACAAATTTTATTCTATACAGTAGCTGCTATGTTTGATAAAGGTATTAAAAGACAGCAACACTAGCACTAATGACGTGCATACCTTTATTATATGCACGAGTATAATCTTTATTTAATGATGTTGGCATGTGTAGTGTGTTTTATTAAGATACTATTTATTGTTTTTGAAAAATACAATGTACAAAATCATTAAATTTAACTTTAGCTCTCTGTGACAATAATATTCAGTTATACAACAAAAAGTTTCTTAAAATCTTTTTAAATATATAAACAAATTGTTAATCTTCAAAATAAAACAAATTTAAAACTCTACCGTACAGATTACGTTCAATACAATTCTAATTGATTAAATATTTACGAATTCTTTAATGTTTTAAACTTTCTTCAATTACTTACTGGTATTCTTAAAAATATCAAAACGGGCCCCTATTTTGTGTAGACAAAAAATAATAAAATAAAAATAAGATAAATAAATAAAAATTTTATTTCGTTCTAAGTATGTAAAAGTGTATTTCTTTGTCTGTATCTTTTTATAGAATTTAGTACAGTCTTTTTCAGTTGAGTCGTGTTAATAAACTTACGTACCGTCGGTAAATTTGTTTTATTTTCTCTACAATAAATAATTTCTTAGATAAAATAAAATATTTACTTTACTAAATTACCTGCGATAAGATAATACAGCAGGTTGAAGTAAAAAGAAGCAACATAGAAAGTATATTTAAAGACGAACAAAAATTAAGTCTCTAAATGTGAAAACTTATCTAACCTTAGAAACAAAATTAATATTGCAAAGGGTTTGGGGTGTATAGCAATTTATAATTATAATATTAAAAAAATTAATTTTTTAAATATTGATTTGTGCTACGTATATATGTAGTACTTAATACTAACTACATACTTGTATTTTGCTGTAACAAGATAATTGAAAATTAAAAAAAAAAAAAATTGCAACTAGTCAGTCATACTCAGCAAATATTAAATATTTTTTTTAGCAAATAAAGAATTAATCATAATTTTGCTTACCTCTTTGGTATTTACTTATTGTTTTTTTTTGTTTTTTTTTCAATTTTAACAATTTTATTTGGTTTTTTATCTTCAAATATTATCAGAATTAATTTATGTTTTCAAAGTAAATCGATTTTTTTACACATTTAACTAAAAATTCAAGCTAAATATTTTCAAAACAATAAACGAAAACTTTTTTTAATGGTGATTATAAAAAAGAATACAATGTATATTATGAAGCTCCTTTTTACTCCGATTTGCGGCATAAGAGTGTTTGTTAAGTTTTTTTTTTTACAATAATTTATTTTCCTTTTTGTTACTCCTAGAATTGAACTTGAAGTAATTCTATAATGGGTGTGGTATGTTTATATTATTTTTATTATGATGTTTTTTACAACTCAATGCGTGTACCAAATGTATAGGATTTGGAGGGGAACTAAAAGCCCAAACCCATGACAGCTATATACTTATGCCCAGTTGGCATGTTGTGCGCTCCATATAGAAAACGGAATTCCCAAACAAAAACCATAATCATAGTTTCCTATAAATAACGGACTAGTCCAAGAACCTAGTCCCCTCAATGTAACTTCTTATGGATCTCCAATTCGAGTTCCCCAGGTATTTCAAGTTCGACAGAGTATCCATTGTAAAATTTTCACGTCTAATATGCCCAAACGCAGAATAATGACAGAGGTAGTGTACCAAAGTCTCATCCTCTTCTTCGCATGATCTACATATTGTTTCTCAGACAATTTCATGCGAGCTAGATGGGTTCTCAACTCCGTATGACCTGTAAATACACTGGTTAGATTCCTAAGTGTTGGTCTACTTAGTCTCAGAATCTCCTTTGATTTCTCACGATTTGGGTCACCCCATAGTGGTTTTGTCACCTTATCGACATCAGTGTTTTGCCATTTTCTGACATGTTCCTCCATCGCCCAATATTTAAGTTCATCCTTAAATCGTTTAAAGGGTTTAGCATTTTCCAAAGTTATAGTACTTAGAAGAGCTCTCATTTTGGATAATTGGTCGGCTTTCTCGCTTCCGATCAGCCCGTCATAGGATTTGGCTAAGAAAGTAATTGATAACAAATCTCTCCAAGTTATACTGTCAGAGCAGTTAAATGTATATGTAAAGTTTTAAAAAAGTCAGTTATGTAGAAACAGTAGAATAATAATGATTATTTTAAATAGGCGTGGCACTTTCACTCTTTTAGTCACAAAATTTTATATTCATTAAACATTATATTGGGTGGAAAAATAATAATAAAAAATAATACTAGATTCGACCCATACATAAATTTTTAGAACACAAACTCGTTGTGGCGGCTATCCATTGGTTTAAAATAAATTGACTGTTTCTATTGTAAGTTTTAGGAAAAATACCGAAACACTTGTATATTGGTTTAAAAGCGAGTTGTTTGTTTTCTTAGGAATAATTTTAGAGACTACGGCTTGTAATATAATGCCTTTAGGGTTTCAAAAAATTATTTTAAAGCTTAGGAAACTTAAAAGATTTAAAAAATGTTAAACAAATTTTGCCTATATCTTTGCCGATTGCTGACCGATTTATCTAAAAGTTTTTAAGAATATCTCTCTAGACGACATATCATACCTATAAACTGTAACATACATATGTATCAAATTATTATAGGTCCCAAAGTGATGATTTTAATGGTAAAAATGTGGGGAAAAACAGAGCCAGTCGCCTTTATTTGCTCATATCTCAAAATGTTATTAGGCGATTGTGCTGGATTTTAAAAGCGATTAGTTCTCGGATATTTAAAAAAGATTGATACTACATAAAGATCTGTGCAAAATGTGGGGGCTTCTAAAAGTTTATTCCAACAAACACACGTATAGATGGACATAGTTCAATCGACTCACCTAGTCATAAGCTTTCAGAAAATATATACTTTATAGGGTCGGAAATAAATACTGCAGAAATTACAAACGGAATGGCAAAATTATATGTACCCTTGACACATTCAGATGAGAGAAATAAACAGACATTACAATTTACGCTGGATACGCTGGAGAACAAATAAAGTTTAAGTAGACGTGTCTTACTCATTTCTTTATGATTAATACATAAGTCCCTATACTTGATAAATATCTTGGCTTATAAAGAAAATACGTAAATTTTGAGAATAAGCTTTCTATGAAAAACTTGGCATGGTGTGATCATTTATTTAATTAAAATTTTATTTTGAGGTTATAATTCTTACCTTTTTTATTTTGTTAGTTTTTGTCAATATGACTTATTAAGAATAATATAAAGTTTTCCTTAAATGCTTGTTTTATCTTAAACCATTAAATTGTACTACATACATGCATGTATATTAGAAAAAGTATGTGTATTAATAAACATATAACTATGCATTTGTATTTCTATATATATGTATTTATGTACATGTATTTATATGTATGTGCATACATACATAAGTTCTATAACTCCTCACAAAGATCCCCTAAATACAGTTAAGATTAATTCCTTTTCTAAATGAACGAAAATATACACTTGTTTAATCAACCAATATTTGAACAACAGCAAAAGTTTTATTATTCATCATAAAAAATATGAAACGAATGAATACATATTTTTAGATATGAATAGTAACATTCAAACCAATTTGAAAAAGAAGGGCATTAAAATACTAAATTGAAACAGAAATAAACTAAAAAAAATAAAAATTTTTGTTTATACAGACAAATGTGTGTATGTATGTATGTGTATAAATCAAGCGCGATATAAGCCCCAACAATAAAAGTAATGGCGTTGATAATGTTGGCAACGTTGTTCCTGATGATGACAATCGATCATGCGTCAGTTGGTAAATAAACATGATAAAGAATCGGTTAATTAAACATTGAAATACAGAATAGATAAAAATATATGTATGCACATTATACATACTTAAATCGTATATTTATACATATAAAATTACAAAAAAAAATTTGATCTAGATACGTACACGTACATACATACATACATATATACATGGGAATAATTGTGGGAATAGCTCTTATCAGGAAACTTGTGTGTTTGTCGTTGCAAATGTTTGAAGTAAACGGTTAAACTATGACAGTGTTCGAAAAATTTGAAAATTTTACTTTTTTTAAATTATTGAATAAAAAAAAACATTCACAATCAAATTCATATCCATACATCTATATATATAAAAGTGAAACTCTGTGTGTGTGTTAGCTATAGACTCCGAAACTGTAAAACCGATCGGACTCAAACTTGGGCAAGTTGTTTTACACATTACGGGGCGTGTTTATGGGTGGAAAAAGTGGGCGGGGCCATGCCCATAAAAATAGTTATCATTTTTAGCTACTTACACTTGACCGATTTTTCTGAAACTTTGCACACATATTGAAAAGTGGGCGGGGCCACGCCCATAAAAAAGTTATAATTTTGAGGTACTTGCACTGGAACGATTTTTCTGAAACTTTGCACATATATTGAGCTGTCGTGACTATACAGTTTCGTGATTAGAAAAGTAGGCAGTGCCACGCCCATTAAAAAAAGTTATAATTTTTAGCTTTTTGCACTTGATATTCAATTTAAATTCAGAATGCATTTTAATTCATTAAGCGGCGTAGCAACGCGCGCCGGGCTTTTCTAGTATGTAATATAACACGATTAGGCAGGTTCGAAACACGAAATTAGATGTTGAAAAAAATTTTTAATTGCAGTGCATACCGTGAAATTTCATTATTAAAAAGAAAAAAAAAATAGCAAAAAATTAAACATTTTTTTTCATTCATTATTGCTTTAGTTACCGAAATATAGATGTGCTTATTCAAACATAGGCCACAGATAATATGTACAGTTTTTATACCCTTCACCTGTGGTGCACAAGGGTATATATAGCTTTGTCATTCCGTTTGTAATTTCTACAATTTTCATTTCCGACCCCATAAAGTATATATTTTCTGAAAGCTTATGAAAGCTTATGTCCGTGTGTTGGTTGAAATTAACTTTTAGAAGCAACTATATGTTCTTCAGATCTCTTTAGGGTATCAATTTCTTGGAAATATCCAGGAATGAATTGCTATTGAAATTCAGCACAATCGCCCCATAACTTTCTAAGATATGAGCAAAAAACCACGACCACCTCGTTTTTTTTCACTATTACAAGAACAACATACATACATACATACATACATACATACATACATACATACATACATACATACATACTGGTTAAAGTAAACGTGGCATCGAATTTCAGCTGAGCCAAAAAAATTGTATTTTATATTATTTAATATATTATTTATATTTTATTATTTTTTTTATATTTTTTTTATATATTTTTTTTATATATTTTTTTTTTTAATTTTGATATTATTTTTTACATGTATGTACGTATTTCATATGTGATGAATGGTGATACAAACAATGACTACACGTTGTGAAGGGTATTTAAGATTCGGCACGGCCGAATATAGCCCTGTTACATGTTAAATATAATAAATGTGTTGGCGGAATATCGAACTAAACCAGTGCCATTTTGGGTGGTTTTTCGACCACGTTCATTCCTCAGTGATTTCACGGCTACCAATCGGCATCCTTTCTTTTACTGAGTCCCGCACCACTACAGGTCACTTACATTGCCGACAATGCTATGCGCACAGTTCTTCGTAGTAGTCTCCATATTCGTTAGATTTGCATTCACATTTAATGTGTGCCTCCCTGTGATCATAGGTCTTCCGCTTTATGAGTCTAGAATTCTCCTCTGCCCTAGCCAGAGGTATTGCTAACAGCTCTATACCCCAGGCTAGCAATAAGGTGTTGGCACTTTGCTATGGTAGCATATTCCCCCGGGGTTTGATATGTACTGTTTACAAGGTTCCAATTCTTTTTTTTTGGTAAGATGTTATATTTTTCTTAAATAGTTTAAGGGAACTTTCAATGCAAGCAAATGTTAGTATTTGAAAACGTTGTTTAATGTATAATTTATAATATAAAATATTCAAGATTATAATCAGTGTAATTCATAAAATTAAATACGTATTCTATATTGTTCATTATATAACTTTATTATTTGTATGTTTCTATATTTCTGCTGCTGCAATGCGCATGGTTAGCTAGAATGTAATATTTTTAACATATTTCTTTGAAATTTTTATAATTATTACAAAATTAAAAATCCATTTTTTTTTTCATTTAATCTGTCTACTTCAGTCTATAGCAGTAGCAAATCTTGTTTTAAAAAGTTTTCAAAGAAAACTCTGTTAGATGTTAACAAGTGGCTACAATTATAGTATTTAATTCAAATATGGGAATCACTTTTATTTTTAATAATCGCATAACTTAATAATTTTAAAACATGTTTTAGAAATATTTAAATTAAATATACATGTAATGCCTACAATAAACTATTTATTTTGCCATGTGTTCTAACATTTGATTTGAAGCAAAGTTTTCCCTCAAGTGGTTAATAGTTTAAATTATAATAAATGTTAATTGATTGATTATATAATAATTTGATCAATTTAAAAGAATTAGTTTCTATTTAGAAGTGTAAAAAATTAAAAATATAATAAATAAATTATAAAATAAATATCTACAGTGGAAACAATTAAGTGTTAAGAATAAATTAATAAATTTGAAAAGAGGTTTTGTTAATTTATTTATTTTTAATGTCTAATCGAAAAGGTAATAGTTAGGGATGAATTGATTGTTAGCAAAAAAGAAAAAGAGTATTGATTTTATTAAAGAAACTTTTAAATTAAAACGATTATTCGTAAAATATCTTTTGAATATTTATTTATAAGCTGCTGTTGAATAATTATATATACAACTTTTAATTGCAAATATTTCTCATATTAATTATACTTATATAAGAAAGGCTAAGCTTGGGACGTTTTTTGCATTGTATTTCTAAGAAGGTAAATCCACGCCCCATGCTTTCATCTTATTGGTTTTTCGTCCTAAAATGAAACTGATGTCGCAGTTAATTAAACAGAATTTAAAGCCTATCTGGAGATATATTTTTATGGAGAGTGCCATGCTCCCTCATTATACATTCTTATCAATTTTTTTAAAAACTTATAAAACGTTTATTCAAATGCAATACAATGATTAAAAACATTAACATTTATAGTTGCTGAACTATGTCATAAAATAAGGTGTTTTTCGTATGAGAGGTACTACTTTCCTTATTCGATCGCATCGATTCTTGTCTGTACTAATACAAATGAGATAGAAATAAAGAATACAAAGCTTAAAGATTAAAAATCTAAACGTTTTCGAAATACTTCATAAAATGTATTTTCTTTATATAGAAGGTGCCACGCCCTGTATTATTTTTAAGCTCATCTTTAGCTTAATGAATTAACACCTAACACGAATTACGAACATTAAAAAAAAATTATACAAAAAGGTTCTGTCGTTCTCCTTTTTTAGATAAATTAAAAAAGTGGGCGTGATAAAAACCTAAGTTGGGTTATGACTAACATATAAAATAATTAAATACGAAATCGGTGAGCCGTTCTGGAGTGAAACAATAAAGCGATTACCAATAAAAAACATTTATTTGTAGAAATAACCGATAAAGTTAATAATAGAAAGTATTTACAATATAAATTTGCTACAGCGTTTGTAGTCGTTAAAAAGCGAATAATTCTTTGCATATCGTCGTTAGCAAACTATTGTGTTCTATACCACAAAATAGAAATAAATAAGATAAGACTGACTTTTAGGTTAACTTTTTGAGATCTGTCGATCTGTGTAATTGGTTTGCTTTTATCATTTATAGTTTTCGAGATATGAAACATTACCTTAATGCTACACAACACTTTTGTAATTTACAACTAAAATTTAACAGGGATTTACCAATAAGACGTTTTTGTCATATAGAACACAATAATTTACGATGGCATATACTATTAATAATAACAATTTAAAAGTTTTTCGATTACAAATTATGTTTTATTATTAAAAACACCCATCAAAATCTTTACTTATTTAGTAAGTTAGCAAGTAATATTGGATATATACATAAACTAGTTATTTTTCGGCCGAATAACTACTTTTTATACCCGCCTCCAAAAAAATTGTGGGGGTATATTTATTTTGTCATTCCGTTTGTAACACATCGAAATATCCATTTTAGACCCCATAAAGTATATTCTGAATCGGGTTTTCATTTTATGGCGATCTAGATATGTCCGTCCGTCTGTTGAAAGCATGATAGAGGTCGGACCGAAGAAGTTAGTGGGCTCAAATTTTGCCAGAATATTTCTTATACACAAGATTTGTTTGGTATTGAAAATGGGCTAAATCGGAATATTAGGAAGAGAGTTATAGCTCGTAATGCAAGAGTAGATCAAAAAAACAATGTCCTTTCAACCTCGAATAAAATGCAGGAAGTAGATCGGTATTGAAAATCAGAAACATCGGTACATAAACAACTGAGATATGAGCATAAAACCACGACCACCTCGTTTTTTTTCACAACAACAAAGTACAACAACAACATACATACATACAAACGTGTATGGTTAGAGAAAACGTGGCATCGAATCCCAGCTGAGCCAAAAAGATTTTTTTTTAATTATTTTTTTAAAATTTTTTTTTTAATTTTTATTTAATATATTATTTATATTTTTATTATTATTTTTTTTAAAATTTTTTTTTTTATTTTTTTTTTATTTTTTTTTTGTTTTATATATACTATATATATCATAATTTTTTTTTTAATATTTTTTTTAAATTTTTTTTAAATTTTTGTTTTTTTTTGTTTTTTTAACATACATACGTGAATTTATAATTTTACAATGGGATGTTTTTATATATGTATGTTTTTATATGTATGTACGTATTTCATATGGGATGTTATTGCATGACTACACGTTGTGAGGGTATATAAGATTCGGCACGGCCGAATATAGCCTTCTTACTTGCTTTTGATTCAGTTGTCACAGAAATCATGACCCTCGCTTACAAATCTACTTACAAAAGACAATTAAATAAGTAATTGCCAATAAAGCTGAATTATAGCTTGACGTTTTTTGTTGCGACAAAAAAAATATATAGGAATTATATTATTGCTTATATCATTGATTATATTATAATATTTATGAAGTTATTTTTAGGCAAAAAGCTATTTTACTGTTCAAAAAAACATATAAAAAGTATTTGCGAAGGTTATTTCCAAGAGGCCAATACTCTGTATTTTAAAATAATGATGTTTGTTACGATCCCTCATTATTATGTAATGTATGAAATAATGAGAACCTATTACATAACTTTAAAAAGATTTTGCTGAACATCTTTAAAAATGCACAAAAAGAGAGACATTTTTTAAATCCTTTATAAAAAATATATATTAGAAAAGTTGAAATGATATAAAAAAAGTCTCGAACAGTAACGCAAAACACGGTTAAAGTTTGTGATTATAATGTTTTTCATAATTACGAATAATTAAAAGTTTTACAACTTACTAGCCAAGAAAACCAATACGATTTTTTTTCGCCTTATCTCATCATAATAGTAAAAAAGTCACAAATGTTTAGAAGAAGTAATACATACCGCAAAAATGTTAAATTTTTTCAATACATATATTTTTAGTACTTTCGTATTTATTTTAGTTTTTTTTTTCAAAATACAATTCGCTACACATAAATATTATTGGTCTTTACGTTAAACGTCTTTATACAGTTATGTTATGTGTTTGTCGATTTTACATGAAACCACATACATTAATTTGTTAGCCACAAATATTTGAATACATATTCGTAATACTCTTTGTAGACGAGATGCTCACATATTCGCATTAAAACAAGTAACTTGAGCAGCATGCGTGTCAATGCATATATTTGTTGCACTTAACTAATGTCACATGCTAAAAAATACACATTAAATCGTACAAATATACATATATGTATGTGATTTATTTTTTTATTTTTTTATGCTGGCAGTTTTTAATTTGTGACTATGAGTATGTACCAAAACCATTGAAGCATTCAACATAAACTCAAAATGAAGATAAAAAAACAAAACAAAAATTAACAAAAAGCAAAACAGCTAATAACTAACTAACCTAGTGGATGACCATTGAGAATTTAGTTCGTCATAGGCCATTGTGCAGAATAATGTCATATGAGGAAGACTGGCTAAAAATTGACGTGTGTACATTAGGTTTGTTCGCAAAAAAAGTTGATCAAGTCAAGGATTAGTTAAAGATTCTAATAAATATTATTTGTACGTTGTTTTGCTATTTGTAGTTTCATCGTAACATCTAAGTATATCTTTCTCTTTAATTATTTTTGATTCCGATGCAAATTTCAGTTCTAAAATTCATAATATCGGCTTCCAATTATCTTAATCCTAAAAAGTGACACAATTTTAAAAAACCTAAATCTTAAACACCTCAAGCGAATTTCAAATAATCTAGCACTTGAACATAAAGACATGAATAACCTTAAATGTATTACTTTTTTTTAAATCACCCGTAAGTTATCTTCTACTTAGGCATGCCTGGCTAATATTTTTTTGTATGATGATCGAACAACCTTCATGTACATATGAATGTTGCAGTACTTGAACATGTAGAAGAAAAGCAAATAACCCAAATAGGATTCCATTAGCATCCCATTAAAAAGCGTAAAAGTGATTGTTTTAAACTAACAAATATTTATACAAACATTTATGCTTTTTTTTGAAATTTAAATTTAAATAAGTACTTTAGGTGTAAACACAAAGTTTGGATTTTAAATGAGGGGCTTAAAGCACAAGGTACTCAAGTGACTTATGCTTAATAATAAGAAAAAAGAGTTCATTTAGGGATAAAAAATGTTAAATGCTATCTAGAATATTGATAATTTTTTAAAAGAGATACTGACATATATTTAAATTTAACATGATTTCAAAATTATCATCTATTACATATACAAATTACCTTAAGGCTATAATACACGGCATGTTTTTTACATCTGACTTTAAAATTTGTGAGACATATGTAAATCTACATGTCTGTCAAAATTGTACTTTTACAAGCAACGTCGCTGACTACTTTGCAGCAGCAGACATTTCTGCTAACTGCTGATCAGGGTTTTTTTCCCAGAATTTTTTGTTTCCCGGGAATGCAAAATTTATTTTTTAATTTCATGGGATCCCGGGATCGCGCACCAAAATAAATAAAAAGTAAATTTATTTTTAATTAATAAAAAACTTTTTATTAAAAGGCATAAAATAGTTTATAATGTAAAAGAAACACTTCAAAACTATAAAAATTAATAAAGAAACTTGAATTTAAAATATAAATTAGTTAAAGTATTTCGAATCTTATATACCCTTCACAATGTGTAGTCATGCAATAACAATTATTTGTATCACCATTCATCTCAAATAAAATACGTACATACATATAAAAAATATACATACATACATAAAAACATCTCAGTGTGTTAAAAAAATATATAAAAAAATATATAAAAAAAATAAAAAAAAAAATAAAAAAAAAAATAAAAAAAAATTAAAATTAAATTAAAAAAAAATAATAAAAATATAAATAATATATAAAATGAAAAATAAAATAAAATTTTTTTTGGGCTCAGCTGGGGCTTGATGACGTTTATTCTAACCAGTATACCACGTTTGTATGTATGTGTGTTGTTGTTGTGTTAAAAAAAAAAACGAGGTGGCTGTGGGTTTTCGCTCATATTTCAGTTGTTTATGTACCGATATTTCTGATTTTTAATGCGGTTCTACTCCCGAATATTTCTGATATTTTAATACCTCACCTGAGTCCTGGCGATGTCGGGGGGCTTCAAAAAGTTGATTTCAACATACACACGGACATTTATAAGCATTCAGAAAATATATACTTTATTGGGTCGGAAATGAAAATTGTAGAAATTTCACACGGAATGACAAACCTACATATATACATACATATACCCTTTTTCACTATGTGAAGGGTATAAGAAATATTATTCTCTAGATACGAGATCAAATATGAGAACAAAAAAACAAAAATACAGGGGAGCCATTTCGGAGGAGCGATTTCGAAGGAGTTTAATCACAAACACCGCGACATGAGAATTTTATATATTAGTTTATGTTTTTGATGCACACATATAAATAATAAATCATCAAATCCCAAAAAATCCTGAAAATTCCCGGGGTCCGAAAAATAAAGAAATTAGTCCCGTTTAGCATCTGTTAGTAATACATAATAAGAAAAACATATAGACAAAATGTTTTAAGTAATATTTTATTAAGGAAAGCTAAAAACTTTTTTAAATTTTTTTTTTTTTAAATTTGTTTGTCGTCATAATCAGAATCGATGACATTATCAGGCTTATCTTCATCCCCACCTGACTTTCAATTCTTTCTGGAAGTTTTTTTATTCTATCGTGAGGAAGTGCTTTAAACGTGTTATGGTAAATAAGTGTAAAATGATAGCAAAGAAGGTCCTTGAAATTTATTGGTTTGACACTATTTCTTAGAGGAAGTTGTGGGAGTAGCCGTATGACTCATCTTTGTATCAGAGGTTTCAAGGGTCATCCTTTTGTAACAATTGCATGCCCGGTACATTATTTTGGATACTTTTTGCATGGGCTCTAGATAAGTTATAAAGACCTAATTTTGCATTATATATATAGTTAATAAGTTTTTAAAAATGTCCAAAACAGTTGAAAATTCACCTGAAGGTACTTAGTCTTAAATTGCGCTAGAGCAATTTTGCTTCGGTCAACTTAAGTAGTTATTAATTTTTACCACAGATACGCTTTTTAAATAGAAGGTTCCATGCTATATTGCCTATTATTTATATAGTGCTGTACTGTACAGCTTATTGTAGAATCCTTTTGCTTAAACGGTTAGCACGCATGACCGCTCAGCATTTACAAAAATTATAATTTAACTGAGTTGGATCATCTTTCAGCTGCTGTCAATAAAAACATTAATTTTTACATAGTTAATAAATTATAAACTAGTCACTAGCAATAAAAATGTTTAAAAATTACTATAAAGTATAAATAATACGCCTACATAACACTAGATGGCACTGTACCGTGCAATGGTGGTGTTGCTTCATTCTTTCGAAAGAAGCACAATGCAATATGGGAATTGCCTAAATGCTTTAAATAAAATACAGAATAGAAACAAAATTGTTTAATGCCTAATAGTAGCGTCTTAGTTAGTCTAAAGAGGTTTTTCGCGTTCTAACTTATTTTATTTTAAATCATGAATATACAAATTGTAATAAAATATTAATATTCATTTCAAAACAATTTAAACATAAAATATAATAAAAACTTGATGTATCTATAGTTGTCATTTGTACAATTTACATGAAACGTGTTAAAGTTTTAAACCCCCAATCCATTAAACTTACATTGTATCAAACAATAGTTTCAATAGTTGTTTAATATTTTTTAAATTTATTATGAAGCATTAAAGATTAAAATAATGAACATATACTTTTTAACGACTTAATTATAGAAAACGACGTTTTTTTTCCAAAACCGCAATTTTGCATTTGCGATTATATTTTATTTTTAATATTATTTTTAACATACATAAATATATACATACATTATGTATGTATTTGCTGCTTATGGCTGCATCACAAATGTTTGAAAACCACACATTTTGTGTTGTGTTTTTGTGGGATGTAGTTTTGTCTAAGATCGGGAAAACCCTAATTCTTAGTTAGTTAAACACTAGGGTGATCGAGTATTCGACTTTTTTAGGAAACCGGGTTTTAAAAAGTTTGAAATTTAGAATTAAAAAAAAAAACCGGTTGCTTTTTTGAAAATTAAGAAAAAACCGGTTAACCGGTTCGAATATATAAAATATAATATTAAAAAAAAAAATTAACAAATATTGAAAAAAAAAATTATAATAAAATTTATATCTAAATATGAAATTTTTACAGTTTATATACGTTTGGCTGCACAATTACGCAATAACTGACATGAATGCAGTTGCCTATTTTGTTTTTAATTAGTTTAAGTTTAAGGACAAAAGGCACTCTTTACAAGTAAAATAAATAAATACAATAAATTAATACATAAATAAATAAGACTTGTTATAAGGCTGTTATAAAATTTTGTATCTCCTTATGTACATTTTTTAAATGTTCAATAGATCTTTTAACCTAATATGCACTAAAGTATTTTTGGTTGAAATGATTTCTGCAATTTGAAATACATATTAAAGGCTAGGGTGAAAATCTTTAAAATTGCATTTTAAAAATTCTTTCTTATACCCCTGACAGATATACAAATATAGGCATAAACTAGTTTGTACGATAGTTTAATTGAAATTTAAGTTGACAGACACTCAGTGCCATTAATTAAAATTAGGATCTGGAAGAAGAGATTATTGGGTTTTCTTTGTTGTAACTATACTTTTTACCTAAAAGTGATCAATCAGCTAAGTTTATGCTTCAACTTCTAACGTTAGGTTTTTAAATTTAAAGTAGCCAATGTTTCTGCTACATGAAACAAAATATGGCAACTAAATTGTGATTTGAATTTTTTCTTTTCCACTTCGATGTTTTTAATTGTTTAGTTTAAGATTTAATTTTTTAATATTTTTGACACACTTTTAGTGTGAAGTAGGATCAAACATCAACAATTTAGATAACAAATTAATCTAAGAAGTTAATTATCATAGCAAATTATAAGCCCAACAAAGAAAAGATACCTGCTTTACTTGAAAAAAAAAAAAAAAATATAAGCTCATTTATTTTTCTTATTTTACATTTTTTTTAAACAACAAATCCATTTCTTACAATATTATGGAAGAATATTTAATAGTTTTTATTTTCTGATTTTTGGAAACTTTTCGCGTACTAAGGCCCCTTTCACATTAGGCAACTATAATTGCGCAATTCTGGTGTTTGTTGGTGTGAGAGGTCGATGTGAAGGGGAAAGAATTGCCGAGATTTGAGTACAGACTTGCTTGTACTTGGCAATTTTGCTTCTGATGTCATTCTTGTCTTGGAATATTTATTTGTTTTTGACATTGTCTTTTATTTCTTCTTCGGTTTGTTGTGTAATTTTGTGTGTGTGAAAATTTTATTTGTTTATAAGTGAATCAAATATTTAAAAATGATGAGAAATTGGAAGAAACTGGAAGAAATTGAGCAACCAAGTTGCTCAATGTGAACATAAAAGCAAGTTCAAAAGAAAATAAATAAAAATTAAAATTATACTTGCGCAATTATAGTTGCCTAATGCGAAAGGGGCCTAAATATACTATGGTACGATTGGTTACAAAGATATATGAAAATAAACTTTAAAAAAATAAAAAAAACCGGCTTTTTCGGATAAAAAAACCGGTGTATTCGATATTCGAAAAATCAACATTTAAAAAAAACCGCCAGCTGAAAGAGGAAAAAATTGGGGTTTCCACCGATTGTAAAACCGAGTCGATCACCCTATTAAACACTAAATTTAGACTTATAAAGTCAACGTATAAAGCCAATAGAGAATTTCTTTTTTTTAAATATTAAACTGTATGTATAAACTATGAAACAAATGAAATTATTTTATTTGCTATTATTTTTATCTCTTAGTTTTAAAAGTATTTTAAAAGTGTACTTAAGTATATTAAAAATTCGATTGTTGAAATATTTCAAAGCTTTTAACCAAGTCGTGTGCAAATAAAGTAAATTTCTAAGCTCAAGAACATGTGGAGGTTATGTATTGCATAGAAGCAATAGAAAATTCAAATTTATTCCATCTATGGAAGTTCTCTTGAAGGCTACAAATTTACGTGATATCAAAATATTTTTTCTTCGTTAATATATCTCATAAGCCTACTTTTAGCAATTTGCAAAATATATTAAAATGCAAATAAATTATGAACCAAAAACTTAATAAAACAAACTGTCGCAATATGAAAAGTCTGTTTTTAAAGAAAATAATTTGTAACCAAAAATAGAAAAAAAAAACAAACAAGAAAACATTATTTAAAATATTTCACACTTGCTGATGCCTGTCTTTGCATTGATTTCAGATTGAATTTAAAACTGAAAAACTTTAATGACTGTTGCACGTTTAGCAATAAAAATGAAAATAAATTAAATTTAGTTTAAGCATTTCCTTTTTGTTCAAAAGTAATTACTCGAAGTAATAAGTCATCGTCCATTTATTGTAAAACTTTTGAGTTTGTAGATGATGAAAAAGACGAATGAAAAAGGATAAACTTTTTTATTTATATGCAATTATTTTATGTTCTTCCAATTCGCTAAGAAGTTTGCTTAAAGACGGTTTGTAAACATCAAGTAAGAATGCTCATCTAAAAGTACCCTTAACCATCATGTGCATAGGTATAGTGATCACATCGTAGCTTAATTTAAATTTAAAATTTAGCTCTAGTAATTCCGAAGCCATTTTTGTCATTAAATTTTTACATAGATTTTTTACTTATTCGCCATTTTGTGTAGGGCGCCATGACGAATTTTGATTTTTTAATACCTTACTGTATTCTACTGGTCAAACCCTTTCATTTGATACCAGTATTGTGGGAGTTTAAGAGGGTAAAGTCGTAATTACTATATTAGACTTGTATATCCGCCATCTTAAATTCTAAATTTTCATAGTTTACTGTTTTGTACTGGTCAAGCACTTTCCTTTCATACCAATGTTGAGGATGTTGAAGGGGTACATTTTGAATTACTACGTTTAACCTAAATATAAAATTTACGCCATTTTGTATTTTGCTAGTCAATTCCTTTCCATATCGCTCCTCTTTTGTGGGATCGTTGTTAAAATTACAAACAGAAGGATAAAGCTATGTATACCCTTGGCAGCACAGGTAAAGGGTATGAAAACAAAAGTTTTGTAAGCCCATTCTCACTATGTGGACACGAATGCAATTTTAAAAGAATATTTTAAAAAGTTGCAACAAATGTTCCATAATATGGACGAGGACAAAACAAACTTATAAATGTAAATTATAAAAAAGCCTGTCTCTTAAACAAATGTATTCTACATTAGTCGCTTTTTCTTATCTACTTTCAGCCTACAGATAACAATGTATCTAATTTGGAAGACAGTTGGTGCTGGGAACCAGATAACAACAAAACCGACAACGATCACAGTTCCGAGACTTCCAGTGGCAATGGCAATGAAATGGTCAACATCACATTGGAAGAAATTCCCTTTGGAGCTTCTAGCAAGACTTCTAAAACAAAAATTCATCGCTTGGGTGCTGCATCGTCGACTCAAAATGCGGAAATGCTCAAACGTGTGCAACAGTTAGAAGATGAAAATAAACAGCTGAATAGTTCGCTGGAAGAATTAGACAAACAACATAATTTGGCTATGCAAAATATGTTGGAGCTTAAGACTGACTTGCAAGAAAAACTAGCTAAAGTGACCAAACACAATGAAGCTTTAAAAAATACCGAGAAGCTTAAGTTCAATGATTTTGAACAGGAAATCGCTAAATATAAAAAGCTGGCAGAACATAAAGATCAAGAATATCAGGAATCTAAGCAAGAAAATATAGAAATAAAGCAGCAATTGGCTAAACATGATTGTGAAATGAAACGTTATTTGGAAGAAATGGCGGACTTGCAGTCACTATTGGAAAAAAAGACTTTAGATAACAATGAGCTATTGCAAAGAATTAAAGAGATAACCATAGAGGCCGAACAAGAGAGGGCGGATCTTAGTCAAAAATTGGATATGATGTCCAAAGAACTCGAAGAATTGAAGGTAAATAAGAGTAAAAAAACTTCCGAGTCATCCACCAGTTCGACAAGTAAACAAAGTGAAGATGAATTTATTGTTGTTAGAGAACAAGATGCCTCATCTTCAGGACCTGCAACACCTCCTTCTAAAGAAGAGCTTAAAGACAAAATTGTACAGTTGGAAAACCGTGTTTCTGAATTGACTTTGGAAAACGGCAGCCTTGCCTTAAAATTACAAGATCGTGAAATGGAGAAAGATCTATCAGTTAATGTGCTTAAGGAGTCATTGAAAACTTTACAAACGGGTAATGATGAATTGGCGGAAAAACTACGCATGACCCTAATTAATCTGGAAGATCAACAATTCAAGATAGACGATCTTAAGGAAAAAGCATCTGACGGCGTTATAGCCCAAGAAAAACTAAAGGTTATAACAGAGGAAAAATTGAAAATTTCTGCCGAAACAGAGAGTATGAAAGAAACTCTTAATAATTATTTGGAACTGGAGAAACGTTTATTGCTTTCTGAGCAGGAGAAAGAAGCTTTGCAAATCGAATTGCAGGTCCTGAAAACTACGCAACAAAGAATCAATGAACTAGAGCAAAAAATACAAAATCTCACTTATCAAAATCAGCAATTGCAACTAAATGCCGAATGTGAAACGGAAACTCTCCAAAATAGCAATGAGCTAGAGAAAAAGCTCAAAATATTAAGCGAAGAAAATGATAATTTAAAATCCGAGCTAGAAAGACTTACTGATGCTAACTTCTCGCGCGCCATAGCAGATGAAAAGCAATGCATTACCGATTTGGATGATGAAGACGAAGAAGATGGATTTTCTTTGGAAAAATTCAAATCCCTCATTAAGGTGTTTACCGCACAAGATGTAAAGGATATGAATAATGAGGACATAGATAAATTATATAGGCATTTAAAGGATAAACTGCATAAGCTAGAAACCACTGAAAGGGAATTGACAAATATAAATACGGAAATGATGGAACTGCAAGACGGTAAATTGGTTTGGGAACACGAAAAGAAAACCTTAGAGGCTGATATCTCACAGTACATTTTGCAATGTGATGAACTAATGAAAAACAATGAAATATTGTTGAACGAATTAGAAAACTATAAACGCAACAAATTGGAAACTATATCCGAAAACAATGAAGAAAACATTGTACAATTGGAAACTCAACTGGAAGAGAGTAATAATCTTAATCGCACTTTGGAACAAGAATACATAGAACTCAATAAAAAAATTGAAGAATTGGAGAAGGACAATCAATTAATCAATGAGAAATTAAGAACATCACAACATCTGTGTGAGTTCTTAAATACAAAAGAAAAGGATTTGAATTTACAAGTAGAAACTTTGGAATTAGAAAAATGCAATCTACTACTTAAGCTGAACGATGTTAATGACAGTAATGAGGTAAGACAAGAAGACACTCAAGCTTTACGAATATACCAAGAGAAATGTGAGAGTTTGGAGAAACAACTGAACACATTAGCCAAAGATCATGCTGATCTAGTAGCAGCTATGCAAAAACAAAAAGAACATCTTTTGGAAGTCATACAAAAAGGGGACGATGCAGAGAAATTGTTAAAAGAACAACAACTCTCTCAACAAAAATTAGAGGAAAAAGTTAAAACTTCAGAGACCCTTCAGTCTGAACATGAAAAATTAAAAGACAGCCTAACACAAGCCTCTGCACAAGCCGCAGAATATAAGGAAGAGGCTATGGCTAAGAATATAATAATTGAAAGTCTTAAGCAGGAAGTAAATACTTTACAATCCTATTTGCAAGAGGCTGAAAGTTTAATAGACACCAAAATGGCGTTAGAAGAACAATTAGCTGCAAAACAACAAGAAAAAGAAGAACTTTTAGGGGAACTTAAAAATCAAAAGGAAAAGCAGGAACAATTGCAACAAGATTTAGATAAGCTATTGACAGATAAAATTGAACCTGTTGAGTTGCAAAAATTAAAAGAAGAAAATCTTGCTTTAAAAGACAAACTAAAAGGATTAGAAAATGAGTTGGAAATTATTAAAGTGGTTTCCTTAACCGATGCTGGCAGCAATAATAATGAAAACGTAAACTTTGTAGCCCGCATAGCAGAACTGGAATCACAACTTCTCTCTACTGCCGATCTGCAAAAATCCCTAGAAGCTTTAAATTATGAGAAACAAGAAATGATTAAAGCTTTGCAGCAAAAACATGCCGAAAATATGCAATATTATATTGAAATTCAGCGCCTAACACCATTAGCGGAACAACAGACTAATAAACCTTGTGAAAATTGCCCCTCCTTAGAGTCGACTGTAGCTGAGCTGCGGAAACAACAGGAAAAACTACAAGATCAAATCAATTTCCTTAAAGAAAAGTCGGATATTTTAACAACAAACCTTCTAACTGAACAGAGCAACCAAAAGATTGTACAGCAGGAAAAGGCTGATGTTCTAGAACAAAATGCTACCCTGCGCAAAGATCTAGAACGTTTGCGTGCTCATCTTTTGGAAAGCGAAGATATACATACACAAGAAATGGTTGAACTGCAGAAACAGTTTGAAGAGACTAAGGCGAAAATGATAGTACTCGAGGATGAGGTGAATAAATCGAGTAACGCGTATACATCGGCGAGGTAAGTAGAGTTTAATATAATATTTATTTTAATATTGATGAAGTGTTGGTTTGTAACAGAATTACTTTTGTTTTATGTAATTATGTAAATAAATATAAACTTAACGATTATTGCTGTAGAAATTTTCCATTTTATAATAAAATGTATTTAGTTCCGCCCAGAAATATGTGGCTACGTTTTGACGGTTGTCAAGAAAACTTCGTCATTTACTTTAATTTTACTTTTAATTTTATCTATCAGTTTGGCAAGTTAATTAACCATAACTCAGACAAAGAAACAACAAAATATACATAAATGTATTAATACAATGACAAATGAAAAACACCTGTTAAAATTATACAAAAATAAAACGAATTTAACGAGTAAACAAATAAAAAAAAAAATAAATATATAAATTTTAAAAGAAAATAATAGAAATATTATCACCTAATTACTGAAAATGTACTTAAACTAAAGCAAATATTAACGAACGAACAAAATAACAGAGTTGCATACAACACACACAAAGACTATAAAACGAAAATAAAATATTGTTTAAATAATGACGCCATATTGGCGGCCATAATTTATTTCAGTCTCTTTTGTGACTTGCTATTGAAACCAAATTCTACATTTAATGCACACATTTTGCACAATAGAAATGAAATAAAATCTTATCGCACAATAGTGAAATACAATTGTGGAACTAATTTCAATTTTTAAGGTGTTTTTGCGACTAAAAAGAATAAAAAAAAATTGTTTTTATGGCTAAACGCTACTTGGATTTCAGTTAAATATTAAAAATATGATGTTGATTGAAAATTCTTTCTATTTGTCCATAGCATACGAGCCAATCAACATGCTGAAACCTTACAGGCTCAGTACACTTTGGTGGTACAGCAACGTGATGAATTAGTCAATAAACTAACGTTGGCCGAAGATCGTGAATCGAAAAATCAAGCGGCTTTGACAAATTTACAATGTGCTTTAGAGCAATTTCAAAATGGTAAGTGTTTTTATAACAAATATGTCAAGGTAGGAAAAGTTCAGATTTTTTTGTTTTGTTTTAAATTTCCAGACAAAGAAAACGATATTAAATTGGGCACTCAACGCATACGCAAAGAATTGCAACAGCATTTGGATAAGGAATCCCAGCTGCAAATGGAAATTCAGCAGTTACAACAGCAATTATCCGATGCTAATCAGGGCTTAAATGCTGCATCTAGACTCTCTGATCAATTAGAGAACAGCCAACAAACTATAAATGCCTTAAGAGAGGAGGGTAAGTGCAAAAATAGCGTAATTAAATATCAGCTGCTCTCATTCGTAATTAATTTTTAAACTAAAAAAAAAAAATATGAAACTAAATTTTTAAAAGGCTGAAATGTAAATAATTCTGCATTTTATCATAACGTTAACTAACTTATAATGAACTCTTATTGTGGCAAGGTAAATTCCAAATACTAACTTACATATGGGCATTTCCATGTCATCGTACGTGACATTTGTACTGTGGAGTTTTTTTTGCAAAAGTAAGAGTAACTGAAACAAAATTAGATCTTTATGTTCCATTTAAAGGGTACTTTATTTAAAAAAAATTTATTATACTTGAATCATTGTTGTCTAAAATATCCAAAAAATAAGAATATATCGTACGTGACATAAAACAGAAGTGATTTTGAGGTATACATATATGGAAATATGAAAAAATCTGCGAATCTTGGGAAGTATATTTTCTTTTTTTAATTTCTTACACTAAACCAAATATTTTTCATTTAAAATCCGTCATACTTAATTGAAAACAATCTTTAAATGATTTTATAATAAATTCAATTTAATATCGTTCGTGACATATCGTACGTGACAGATTTTTCTCTAATAGTATTTTTAGCTAATAAAGTTTATATTATGTTAAGAAAAAAAGTTAAATTCTAAATTAGGTGCTCTTGCGACTTTTAAAATACGAATGACGGAGACAAGTAATGTTTTTGCACTACGTACGTGACATTAAAATAACATCCAAGGGAAATAAGAAAAATACCGCTAACTGGACTCTATATTTTATTTTTTCTTATGGATCTTGTTATCTGTTGTTGTTACCTTAATTTTAAGGTATATTTACAATTACAATTTATTTTTACAATTTAGTCGCTGAAAAAAAAAAAATAGTTGATTGCAATTTTTTAAAATAAGTCAAAGAGATAATTAGATTAAACTCTTATTATTGCTCTTAAAATAATTTAATAAGCTCTGAATACCTGCGCAAAGTAAAATTTGAGTGTTTTTTTTATCAACAAACTTATATTGACAAACTTTCAAGAGTTTTTATTTTTACAGTCGTGGTTGACATATTCATGGAAATGCCCATATGTTTATGCAAAAGAATAATGAATGTTTGTGTATATTGAAATATAAAAAAAAAAATCCATCACCTAAATTGTTACACATTTATGGGTAATTATTTTTAACACCAACCACCAACCACCCACCACCCACCACCCAACCACCCACCACCCAACCACCCACCACCCAACCATTTGTATATTATTAAAAAAATATACATTTATAATAAATATATAAATTCGTAACCAGAAAAAAATATCATCTATTTGTAATTCTTAAAAATAAATATCAGCTGGTAATTCCGGGATTTATGCCATTTGTTACCCTCGGAATTTCAGTTGGTATAATTTTTTTTGAATTAATTTTTAACACCATATATTTATAAAGAAATTCGCAAATTATTAAAAAAAAAACACAATATATTTTCATAAAAAAGCAAAATTATTAGTTTAAGCAAAAGTTGCAATTTTTTTTTTGTATAATTTGTTTAATTTTATTTTAATGTTTTATGTTATTTAAATGCTTTTGGGTTTTTTTTTAATTTTATTTATATGTTTTTTAATTTTTTATTTACAATATTTTATAATTATTTTAATATTTTCTATAATTAAAATAGTCTTTTAACGAAAGATATTCCCTTTACAACTACGCAAGAACAAAACTATTATTTCAAAGGATGTGAAATGAAAATTATTAATACACTTACATAAGCATGTTTATGTGTTGTTCCTCTCATAAGACTCCAAATTTTTTTTATTATTTTTATAAAAAATATTGTGTTTGTTAAAGTAGTTTTAAAATGTTCATATACAGTGGTCAAAATAAAATCGAACTTAGTATTTAGTTTATTTAATTATGTTTTTTACCCTTCACACTGTGAAAATGGGTATATATAGGTTTGTCATTCCGTGTGAAATTTCTACAATTTTCATTTCCGTCCCCATAAAGTATATATTTTCTGAAAGCTTATAAATAGGAGAGTCGATTAAGCTGTCAGTCTGTCCGTCTGTCCGTCTGTCCGTGTGTATGTTGGAATCAACTTTTTGAAGCCCCCCGACATCGCCTGGAACCCAGAAATATTCAGGAGTAGATCGGTATTGAAAATCAGAAACATCGGTACATAAACAACTGAGATATGAGCAAAAACCGACGGCCACCTCGTTTTTTTTAACACAAAAACAACATGCAACAATAACATACATACATACATACATACAGACGTGGTATAGTAGTTAGAGTAAACGTGGCATCGAACCCCAGCTGAGCCCAAAAAAGATTTTTATTTTTATTTTTAATTTTTTTTTTTAATTTTTTTATTTTTTTCTTTTTTGTTTTTTAAATATTTTTTTTAATAAATTTTTTAATTTTTTTTTTATTGTATATTTATTATCTATAACAATTGTTATTGCGTGACTACACGTTGTGAAGGGTATATAAGATTCGGCATGGCCGAATATAGGACTTTTACTTGTTTTTATATTGTTTTGTAAATAAATAAACCAAAATGAAATCAAGCTTTTATAGTATTTAAATGCTACAACTACAGGTTAATAGTATATTAAATGATACAACTACAGGGTGGTCCAACCAAAACGCACAATGTTAATTGTAAACAAAACAGAAATTTAATTTTAATTTAATTGTTCTTGGGTTATTGACGTACACTTTTTCTTTTAAATATCCACAATGAAAGAAGTGCAACTGTGTCAAATCACATGATAGTGGCGTCCTGTTAACATCGCCACGACGTGAGATAAAATTGTGTTGGGACCACATCATCCAAGTCCATATTCTCAATGTATAGCCACAAGACCTTGTTATCATCTCGCGATAGCAAACACCATTCACGATAACTACTTGGACGACCTTGACTTATAAACCTCACCAAACAATCACTCTTTGTGAATGCATCAGCTTTTTAACAATCACTCGTGGCTTGTCATTTCTGTTTGTTAACGAATCCACTGAGGGAAAAGTGTGCCTCGTCACTATAGATGTCTGTTCAATCAATCATTCGGTGTATTGATGACTTTCGAAATGGTCAGTAGGCTTCAGCTCTTGAGTCAATTGAACCTTATAAGCGCATAAATTCAAATATTTATTTAAAACTCACATCAGCGATGTTCGTAGGATGTTCACGATGACGAGACGGTTGACGGCTCTTCTGCAACACTATCCCAAACAACAGCAATGTTTTCCGCAGAATAAACTGGAGATAGTGAGGAAAAACGTTTTTGTGACTTTAAATTTTTAATGACGTTAGTATTTGGCGACTGGGGTGGCTAAGCAATTGGGGTCAGTCAGAGCTTTATGTTTAAGGTTGTTGTCCTGATATAAATAAAATTAATATTTTACTCCTTATTTATCCATATTTTTATTAAAATTTCTTCTTAGAACAGTGAGGCATTTAGTGTAGTCATAATCCCAGCAATCCTCTGGACAAGAGAAAGTCATGCAGCCTCAAACAAAAATCTAGACTCCATCATGCTTTACAAAACTAAAGGGTCCGCCAAATAACTTTTTTTTTCTTGAAAATGCTATAAAAAAAAACTACTGAATATTTTCTCAAATTTCTTTTTTTTATTTGAAAGTACAATCCTTCCGGTTAATAATGGAAAATAATTTCATTCAAATGGCTGCCTCGGCTGGCCATGCAGTAGCCGCCTACACGATCGGTTCAATTTTTAAGCACATTATCGATTGTGTGTGCAGCTGTATTTCACCAATGGCTTCACGAATATTATCATTTAAAGCATCAATTGTCTCTGGCTTGTTGGTGTAACACTTATCTTTGACGGCACCCCACAAATAATAGTCCAACGGTGTCAAATCGCAGCTCCGAGGTGGCCAAACGACATCAGCTCTGCGGCTGATATTGCGATCTTCAAAAACAGGGCGCAAAACATCGAGTGTAGCTTCGGCTGTGTGGCATGTAGCGCCATCCTGTTGAAACCAAATGTTGCCAATATCCTCCTCTTCAAGTTTTGTGAACAAAAATGCGTTCAACATGGCCGATAACGATCGCCATTGACTGTAACGGCCACTCCTTGCTCATTTTCGAAGAAAAACGGCCCAATTATGCCTCTGGATCAAAATCCGCACCAAACAGTGACTCGTTTTGGGTGTATCGGCTTTTCAATGTATGCATGCGGGTTTTCTGTGACCCAAATGCCACAATTTTGCTTGTTTTCATACCCGCCAAGATCAAAATGAGCTTCTTTTGAAAAGATGATTTTTTTCGGCAACTTCTGTAAGTCGATCGCACTAAGCCCACTTAGCGATGCTTTTTTCAAGCGTATACACAACCATATTCGTTCAGCGGAAGCTAAGTGTTACCATTCACGAAATAAAAAAAAACGTTAGATGGCGGACCCTTTATATAGATATCTTTCTTTTAGTTCCTCATTGTCTACTATTCCAACATAATATTGTTTATCGGATCGGAATATATTAATTTACTTTGATCCGTAAAATATAGTTGGCTCAGAATAAAAAATCCTTGTTTTTGTAAGTTTTAGTGAAATTGAGTTCTTTTTTCTAATTTTCACCTAAATTAATTTCGACTCACTGTTGACTTTAGATTTTGAATAAGAAAAATAAATAATAAATTTTTTTTAAATAGTTGACAATTAACGAAAACCTTTTCTCAGTTTATTGGAGCTTAAATACTCAATAATAAATGTTTTTTTGAACTAGACGACACCTTGTATTGTTTTTGAAATATTTAATTTATTTATTAATCACTGTATGGTATTTTAAGTCTTAATTTTTGGAAATGTGGGTTTTTTAAAACAAATCAAATCTTTCTGTTTATTTTCACTTTTAGTTATTTCACAAAGCTGTCATATTTTTTTTAAACAATCGGCATAACTAACCAACTCATTTATTAATTTTAATTGTTTGAATATTATTTGATATTATTATTATGGTTTTTTTAAGTTACAGTTTTGCTATCTCTACAAACAAATACAAAAAGAATCAAAACCAAACAAACTTTATGCAAGTTTTCAAACAATCTCATTATGTAATGTGATGATTTACAAAATTTGAAATCACGTTGCATGTGGAGATTATTTGACATTGCATCTTAAACTTCATTAATTTTTTTTTAAATTATTTTTTTCTGTTTTTTTTCCTCCTATAAATTGTGTTGTCCTTTTTTTTTATTAAAAAAAACTACTTAAGCATGATTTTGTTTTTTTTTGTTTAGCTTAAATGAAAGCAACTTTGTTAGGAAAATTTAATAACTCAATTATTAATATTAAAAACAATAATTATACTTTTGTCTGGTAGAGTATTACATTAGGTACTGGTGTTGAATATGTATCTTTTATACAATATTCTTAACTACTAACCAGTACTTATGTCATACTTACAACTGGACAATATGTTAACGCCTCAATTTATTACTAAAAAAAAAAAAAACAACCCAACCGAATGAATTTGTTAAGTGCATGTTTTAAAAGTGAAATAAAAGTGTTTTCTAATATTGTTAAATAAGAAAAAAATTGTTCAATAAAATCAAAAACATAATTATACTGTAAATTGTTTCTGGAAAAAATTATTAAATTTTTTTTTGTTTTTTGTCTTTTTTTTTATTTATGTGTAGTTGAGTCTTTGAAACAACATAATACACAGTTGCAACAGAAACTTTCTTTGACTGAATGCAGTGAAACAGATAAGATCGAAAAGAGCCTCATAAAAAGTCTGCTAATAGGTTATGTCGTCAGTGGTAATCCTAATGATAAACAACAGATCTTAAGAATGATATCGTCGGTATTAGATTTTAATCAAAACGAAACAGATAAAGTTGGTCTTAACAAACAGCAGGGAGGCTGGCTAGGCTCCCTGTTAGGCAGTGGTGGAGGTTCAACAGGTAATTAAAGAAAAAACCAAACAAAACAAAACTTAGTCATATATGCAGCAATTTATTTAGTAGCAAATATTTGTCTTACAGGCTCTGATTCGAAAGACAACTTAGTACAAGCATTTGTGAAATTTCTTGAGCAAGAATCGCAGCCTACACCGCAAGCATCTCAAATGCCGAATTTATTAAATATAACCCATACACCTACAACGACAACAGCTGATTCTGTAGCCTCAACTGCCTCCAGACGTTCATCTAATGTTATAAATCCCCTAGCGGGGCCAGTGGGCGGCTCATCATCATCGTGTCCTACTCCAGTATTCATTCAACCGTTGCTGCTAAATTCTACTGTGTTGGACGATTTTTCTCCATCACGTAATTCCAGTTCTATTTTGAAAGATATTTTAAGTGACTCTTGATTATTGTAATATTAATTTAATATATTGTCGTGTTTTTCCTAAACATTCGTTTTAATATTATGCCTTTTAATTGTCTTTGGTGCAGTTAAATATGCTTAATACGTTTGTTGTTTTTTTATTTTTATATGTTTGTCCCAATGTATTGTATATAAGTATGTATACCATATGTAACTATCATTTTGATATTTTAGAAAAATGTGAATTTAAGGATACACTATTGTTAGATATTAAATAGTAATGAAATAATAAAAAATATATTACTTATAAAGTATTTTTTTTTTAAAATATGAAATATTTTATTTTGAATTTATTTATCAGATTCACAATTATGATTTTTCTCTTTATACCCGCCACCAAAAAAATGGTTCATTTGGTCACTCCGTTTGTAATACATCGAAATATCCATTCCTCCATATAGAATATATTTTCTGAATCGGGGTTTAATTTTATGACGATCTAGCTACGTCCTGCCGTCTGTTGAAAGCAAAATGGAGGTCGGAAAGATAAAGCTAGGGGAGTCAAATTTCGCCAGAATATTTCTTGTACACAAGGTTTGTTTGGTATTGGGCTAAATCGGAATATTAGGCAGAGAGTTATAGGTCGTAATGCAAGAGAAGGTAAAAAAAAACAATTCCTTTCAACATCGAATAAAATGTAATTGTGTCAAAACGCATTAACGTAGAGCAATAAAACTTTGAAGATATATTTCCTGAGTAAAATCAATATTTTCCCTGAAAATTGCTTAAGTCTATGCATTAAGAAAGGAGTTATAGCTCAAAATGTACGAAAACTTATACCGCACAGTGTAGATTTTGGTATATTTAAAATTTAAAACGTGACAAAATTAGATGTATGATTCTGAAATTTTGCAAGCATAGCTTTTTGGTTTAAGGCTTTGTATTAACGGAAATTAAATGTAATAAGCCCACTTTTACGCCCACCTCCCATAAATAGCCTTATTTCAAATTCATATAGTTTCTCTATGAATAGAGATTTTGGAAGAATAGAGGACTTTATACAGAATATCTGAGTTGAGTTTATTGGCAGAAATTATTTCGACACGCCTACCATAACGCCCTCTTTTTACGTAATCTACTGTTAATGAAAATAAAAAGCTCATAAAACCGACAAAATTAGAGGTAGGATGATGAAATGTGCTACATATATCCTTCTAGTCAATGTCATTGAAAATTTAGGTGAGACGCTATTATAATAATATTGGTATGGTTCACTTATGTATGGAAGAAAATATCGGCCAAATGGCCGTCGCGACCTCGGCAGCACACCTCCATCCGATGTTAATTGTTGGGCACGATGATGAGTCAAGGTTAACTACTCTTTTGCCACAATATCGCGAAAAACAGCAATTATATACAGACCTGTTTTGCTGAAATTTAAATATTTTTCACAATTCTCCCGATTGTTAACGAATTTGAACGATTATGTTGACCAAAATAATCACGAAGTGCACGAAATGCATTTTGATTTGAACGCCCATTTTCATAATAAGCTTGAACAACTATAACGCGTTGTTTGATTGTGCATCTTTCCATGATTCAAATTGAGAAATGTCAAATGAAATGCAGAAAGAAAACTTAACATTTAGGTGTGGTTCACATTCAACATCGATCCTTAAAATTTAACCACCCTTTATAAAGCAAGAATTCCAATGAATAAAAAAATGGAAACACTCACAATACACTCACAATATCTAAAAAATGTTATTCCTTCCAAATAAACAATACATTTATCTGTGTAAAATTTAAAATCCGAGATGGCAACCCAAATAAAATGGCGGATAATTGTTTTCTTAATTCCAGATTATTGTTGGCAACTAGTTGTATGTATATAATTTCCTTAAAAATGATTAACTGCCTGTTCAACGATGTCGAAAGAAAACACAAGCGAACTTTCATTCGTACAAATATATTGAGAACAACAACAAAAACTAAAAATTTGTTTTTGTTTTCAACGTATTTGTACGAATGAAAGTTCGCTTGTGTTTTCTTTCGACATCGTTGAACAGGCAGTAAGTTTTAAATAATAAATGCAACAACATTTCTTTTCTAATAACATTGAAAATATATTTGGTTGATCTTTCTTTTTTTTTTTCTTATTTTAAAAATTAAAAATTTCATCTTATATTTCTGTATGAATTTTGTAGTTGTATTTTGTTTTTGTTTGTTTTGTTCAATTAAAAGTTGTAGTAATTTTTCTTTTTTGTTAAAAATTACCATCAATTTCTTTTAACAGTTATTTTTGTTTGATCTTATAATTCTTTTGACAAATTACTAACAATTATATATAAACATTTAATAAGAAACTAATACAGTTATACATTATACATTATTAATTTATAAACAAATAACATTTTAAACTTAATATTGAATATAAAATATATATGTATAGGAGAAAATAGATTAAATTTTATAAAATTGTTGTAGATAAAAAACAAATAATTTACAAAAGTTTTTAAGTATTTTATGTAGTTATAAAAAAGAAAGCCTGAATTTGAAATAGTTTTGTTTTTCTTGATATTTCCAAAAAAGTTAAGTTATAACTTAAGAAATTAAGTTGTTCACAGGAAATTAATTTTGAGATTTTTTTTTTATTTAGCAACACTTTAAAACATGTCACATAGTTTAAGGGTATTGTAGTTAAAGGTAGTTTTTTTATCATAAAGAACACTTAATTAACTTAAAGCTTAACTTTGACATTTAAATAAACATTAATTTATATGTGTACATAAAACCAAGGCATATTTATTTGTTGTTCGTCAGCTGGTTATTTATTTTTTTTGCACTTGTCAGCTGTCAATGTGCACAGATAAAAAACCACTTTCTCTCTTCTCTTATTTATTTCAAATGTCAAACTTCTAATATAAAAAACATAAACAAAAAAATTCTCCGATGAATAAATATGCCTTGAGTTAAAGCTTACATTTTGCTATAGTCTTTTTGTTAAAAAATTTATAAAATTCTTGTTTTTATATGTGTAACAAATTGCTCTTTTTTAATTAAGAGTGTAGACATAATATTTTGTTGTTTATTTCATTAGTAAATACTTAGTATAATACATAAATAAGTTTCGATTGCGTTATTTTAAAAATACAATATAAATTTGAACAATTAAATGTGTTTTTAACTTGAGTTCGTTTGATGTTTGGTACTTATAAAAAAATATTTTAATAATTTCTTTAAATGTGTTTATTTTGAGCCTTAAATGTTTCTAATAAATATTACCAATTTGTTTACTTAAATACTAGTTTTATCGTTATGCGCCCCTTTCAGGTTGCCTTCAATTGTACAATTTTAATAAAATAATAATAAAATTATAACATGACACTACTAACAAACTGCCTTATTCATAAAAACTTATTACAGGCTTATGAAGGGTATAGAATAGATTTTATATGGCAACTCAAATTATACACCTCTTACAAGGCAAATGTATTTATCAGGTGGTCTTGATTCGTCAACTGATTATCTTTACCTTTACTCAATTTAAACTTCAGCTGTCAAAGTCCACAAATAAAAAAAAAATTCTCTCTCTCTTCACTCATATATTTCAAATGTTTTTAATTTATTAAGGTGAGTTTTATAATGATTCCTAACGTAGAGCGATCAAAATAGAGTCAATTTGAAAGTCATTGATTAGGTTTCTTATTGACTCTTTTTTTCATAGAGATTTTATAAATTGCATTTAAATAATTTTTTCTTTTTGAAATGTTTTTAACTATAGCTTCCAGTTGATTGCTGTTTAAAAAGCCACCGATTATAATCATGTCTAAAATACAATAAAGGCATTCACGTGATCAACTTGAAATAGACGTATAACGTCACATATACGGTGTTAGAAGAAATGATAGGACACACTTAAATTTCAATTTCTTTTAAATTTGTATTTACATATGTAAATAAGACAAAGTATGAACTCTAGCTTCAAGATATTCAATTTGTCTGCAAAAGAAATTATAAAAAAAATTTGAATCTTGCTTTCCTTCGGAAAATAAACAAAATCTGTGAAAAAAATATCCGGAAGAAATAATAGGGACATATTAAAATTTAAAAGACAAAATGTGTTTTCAAAAATATTACCATTAAACCCTTTTATTATTTTTATAATTGGTCAAGGCTTACTTAATTCTTGAGACCTCTTGTCCTCACAGGTTATTTGAACTTACAAGATTATAACTGAATCTTTTTTCACACTTCTTGCTTTTTCTAGGCTTAGAAAAACTTGTTTATTCTTAAGGACTCATAAAAGTATTCAAAAGTATTTAACCTGTTGAGTTCTTTGTAGTATTGAGCTTATTAAAAGGTGTCTCAGTAAGAATATACTTTTTTAAATTAGTTATTTTTTTCTCTCTGAAATTTGGCAGCTGTTTATTCGGATTGTGAAAACTTATTACAAAAATCTAGAAAGTTATGTTGAGACCGCTCGTAAACTTCTAAGGACTTTTAGTCGATAAAGTTCAAAGCAGCAAAATATCGAAAGCGCCGGTAAGTCCATCAACCAATTTTTTGAAAAAAGTTCTCTTATCTTATGCAGCGTATTTCGATACGAATTGCTTAGTGAATACATAAAAATTTCGAATTTTAAGCACGGAAAATCCTCATGCAATAAATGAGAAACAAATGCACCCACAAAAGATTTTAAATTAGGCCGAAATTGCAATGACTGTGAACGACTTTCGTTACATGTTTACGAAGCTTTTGTGGCCTCAACTGGACGGCATGGATAATAACGACATGTGGTTTTTAGCAAAACGCCACCAACTGCTACAAAAACATCAATTTCTACTTTACGATGTTTGAAAACCTTTTGGAAATTATTTCCATAACTTCAAAACAGATTGTATTTTTAAAACGAATTTCTAAAAAAATTAATATTTTAGCTTTTTACTATAGAAATTACTTTTCGACATAACAAACTCTTCAAACCAGGGTACACTTATACAAGGTGGCGGTGCCAGCCCAGCTGACAATTTTTTTGTGTTCTGGAGTATGTCAATCTACATATGTATTAAAAGAATGATTTCAACTCCGGAAATTGTCAAACTTCATACATAAAAAAAATAGAGCCGAAAATCGCTCTCCTTTACGCTATCACCTCATGTAATTATACCATGCTTCAAACTACATAAATGATATTTAAAATTAAAAAGCACAATAAAAAAGTTACTTTAAAAATATTGTTGACAGCACTGCTGATACGTAAAAATGGAGAGAAATTCAAATTTCATCATGTTCGTCCGCAATGCAACGTAATGTTTAAGAAATCGTTTTTTCCAACACAAATGGAAAAATTCAGCATAAAGTAAAAAAATTTTGTAACATTAACTTCGTTGACGTTTTTGAGGCATTTGGTTTCTACAATGACATCACTTTGACACCAAATTACATAAATTTCGTATTCTTTTACACACTATTGCTGACGCTGCCTAATTAACGTTAATTTGTGTTAAGCAAAAAATAAATCTCTTATATCTAACACAAACGACAATTGGATGTTGCCTTTAAATCATCAACAAGGACGACAACTGGAATAAAGGTAAACTATTTTGAATTTAAAAAACTTACATCGTCGCCAGGTTCAATAAAAAATGCCCCTAAAGATGCTGAAAAATACCAGTGAAAGGTCGGATAAAATAATAGTTTTTTTATTTAGATCAAAACACATTACGAGCTTAAAAGCACAAATATTAAAAGGAAAATGAAAGATAACAAAAGATCTTTAAATTAATCTATATAAATATAATATCAATGCCACTTTTCGTTTTAATTTGATAACTCAACAACGGGCTCACCTATCAGAACCAAATGTTTAGACTTTGTTCGGTCTATTTAGTAGATGGTTTATGTGAAGTTTGCACAAAATCCGTCGAGCGGTTTACGGGTAAAAAAGGGTAAAATCGGTAACTCAGTATCTCCGGGCTTAATAAATATATCACAAAAGTTTAGAAAGGACCAAAAAGGCCGTTAAAAATAATTGAATAGGTTTCTGCTACGTTTTGGAAATTTTGAGTTTTAAGGAAACAAAATGGGTAAAAACTGAATTTTGGTACTTTTTTGAACAGCATTTATCATTGAGAGAGAGAGCAATAGGAAAAAAGTAAAAACGTAGTTTTACTCTCCTTAAAACAATCTATAATAAATTCTTGATACGTAGCGAATAGGGTTTGGGAACCGGGAATTCCCGGGCGGGAACCACTTAATATTCCCGGAAAAATTTTGCTCTTATTTCCGGGAAAACGGGAAATAAAAAATATGTAGTATATTAGGCAATTTACATATTTAATTTTATTTTTAATTTCTTATCTGTTTTGGTAAATTTAAAGAATATTTGAATAAAAAGTAAGGTTTTTAATTTGTTAGCGTTTTTTAATTGTTAAGTATTTACAACTTTTCTCAAATACTGGTATGGAAAAGAAAAACAAACATCGTCGGTCAAAAATATTTCACGCCAAAGTTAACGACTTTCTGGAATTATTTTTAATAAGTGCTTATAAATTTCAAGTGAATTAATTATATACATACATACATAATTAAATGTTTTCTAGTATAAAAATGTTTTTTATAACAACCGTAAATCCAGCAGTAGTTTCCGTGGTTCATTTTTATAAATATAATCGTATCTACAAATTGTTTTTAAAAGTGGTCACAGAATTTGTAAGTATAATTTTTTTTATTTATGATTGAATTTTTCTAATAATACTTTTTTATAAAATTCACTTTGTTGAAAAGCAAAATGTCTGAAGTCTGGAACTATTTTCAAAAAGTAGACAACGCAGCACAATGTAATATTTTCCCGAAAAGGTTAATGTCCAAGGGCGGTAGTACTAGTGGTCTCATACGGCACCTTCTTTTGGTTCATAAAATAAAATTTGAAAACGATTCTTCAACACCTGCACCAAGGAAAAAAATAATTCCACCATTAAAAGTTTTTTAGACACCCAAACATTACCAGAAATTGTTTCAAAATTGGCAGCAGTCGATGGAATATCTATTCGAACAATTACACAAAGTTAAAAATGTTATGATGTTAAAAAATTTGTAATAAAATATTACAACGCCGTTAAAAATACGATGGTGAAAACAATATCGAGTCAAATTTGTGACAATTTGTGGTTTGCTCTTGTATTAGACGAGTGGAGTAGTGCTGCCCAAAAAAAGTATCTGTTTACATGGCAATAATTATTTTTATAATTTGGGTTAAGTTTATATTTCCGGAAGATGTAATGCTGACACAATAAGGACTCTAATAGAAAATAAACTACTACTAAAACAATGAGTTATTAACCAAATCGTGATGTTAAAGTTAACAAACATTATTTATTTTAAAAGAAATATTATTTTCGGGAATCCCGGGAAGACGATTTTTTAATTCCCGTTTCCCGGGAAAGTAAAAAGACCGGGAAATCCCAAACCTTAGTAGCGAATTACGTACCGGGCGGCTAGATACAATACATTTTTAAGTATCTGCAAAATAGCGTGAATACCTTTAAAGTTGTTTAAAATTTTTATAAAAAACTAATTAACAGTGTTTTCACACTTAAAGTTTTAATACAAAATTTGGGTTTAAGACCTTCATTAAAACCTTGTTTTAGGGCATAAAATAATTTCGTTAAAACTTTCATAAAACATTTTTTCATTAACTTAATGAAATATAACCTTGTTTTCGGTGTACTTTATTCAGTGCTGCCAAGTTCAAGAAATTAAAAGTAGTTGATAATACTAAATGGCACTCAATAAAAAAATTTTTAAACAAGTAAAATAATTTAAATTGAAAAAAAAAAAACAACAATGGGTGCAAGCAATAACATCAAGAAAAATTTACCTCACAAATTGTTAATTAAAACAAAAATATTAAAGAGTACTGCACCAAAAACACTCTCATCTACGAGAAATTTATCTTATTTTCAATAAATTAATTAGTCAAACTGTGAGCTAAAACCTAATTTTATTAAACTTGTAGTGTGAACACATATTAAGCTGTTAATAGTTTTAATGTTAAAACCAGGTGTGAAAACTCTATAAAATTATAAAAAGTACAGTATTTTAAATATCGAAAAAAACCATACAGTGTAAACAAATCAATTACAGTTATAAAAATTAAATTTTAATTTTTTTTTTTTGATTTAAAACATCTTTGTCCCTTACTTAGTTTTACAACTTTTTTTTTGAATGCATTGAAAACCACATCTTGTTGGTTTTGTTTATATTTTTCTATTATATTTCAATAAAATATACATTTATTCTATTAAATACATCCATACACGTTTTCTCTCACAACTGTTTTGTAAACCATATTTTTGTATTTTACATTAAATATTAATTTTCTTAATTTAAAATTAGTATTTTTTTTTAATTATTGTGTAAATTTGTTCGGTTTTTACGGCAAGTTTTTTTATGTAACAAATAAAATTAGTTTTAATGATTTTTTGCGTTTTGTTGAAAAAAGAGGTTTGTGTCTTCACTAAATCTGTTAACAAATGTGGTCCTTCAGAGTGAGTGAGTAAGAGTGTGTTGTGTATTTTTAAAGTAAATATTTAATTTTGCTAAGTACAAGGTCTTCACTGCCTTTTAGTCTTAATTTATCTTTTACGTTTATGCTCTTATTGTTGTAAATAATACACCTCTGATAGCAAGATTGCAGAATGGGTCTTTTGTAAAATAAATGGTGACAAGTATCAAATCTTAAACAACTCATCTGACTTAAAATGACGATAGAGGAGGCGTTAATCTTTTAAAGTATTATCTGTAGAAATTTACAGTTCACCCATAGATGATGCTATACTGTGATAAAGGTAATGTTCCCGGGTAAGAAAAATTTTTCTGTCTTTGTATGCAATACATTATTATTATTATTATTTTGAATTATTTTTTTAAATAAGTGAAACATTGTTGCTTAATATGACGTTAGCTTATTATTACCTACTTGACTTAGATTTTATTTGGAATAGGCTTTTTAATTTTTAAAAGTAGAAAGTTTTAAAATAAAAAAAATGCAACAAATTGCAATGGCATATTTATCTTTTTAAAGATTGAAAAAATGTGCTACACACATAAATTAGTGTTTGTTTTTGTAGATTGACAATGATTTTCACATGGAGTTAAGGCACGGTGCCCTTTTTTTATTATTATAAGTGCAAAAATTTTTGTATTTTTTTTGCAAAAAAAAAAAAAAATTACAAACAGTGTAGATTATGTAAAAAACAATTGCAGTATTCACAAGAAACTCTAAGTGTCGTATTGTCATAATGTTATAACTTATAAACAAAAGGTATTGTATTATTCATAATAAAATTTTTAAAACTTTGAAAAATTTTGACACTATGACAATACCATACTTAGAACAACTTGTGAATTCACCACTTGTTATAGGGAAAACATGATTTCTTACAAATGACTATGAGTCGCATTGAATTGAATCCAGGTTGAGTAGTTTAATAAAAGCAGTTTCAAGTTTTTAAAAATATTTTTTAAAGATCGTTTGCTGTATTAGCATTTTGCTATGATGGTTACTTCGTTATTTTATTTAAAGTAAATAGTTTTGAAATATGTCAAAGTATTCAGCAGTATAGATTAATAAGATGGATGTATCCAATCAGCTAATTGTTTTATTCATAAACAGGCATCACCTGTGGTACCAATTTTTCTTAAATAAACTGACTGCAGCTGTTAAACTAGTTTGTTTTTTTAGCAAACACAAAACAGAGAAAAACAAGTAAAAGCGCTATATTCGGCCGTGCCGAATCTTATATACCCTTCACAACGTGTAGTCATGCAATAACAGTAAATTCACGTATGTATGTTAAAAAAAAACAAAAAAAAAATAAAAAATAAAAAAAAAATTTAAAAAAAAAAAAATTTTAAAAAAAAATTAAAAAAAAAAAATTATTATATACATATATAATATATATAAAACAAAAAAAAATAAAAAAAAAATTAAAAAAAAAAAAAATAAAAAAAAATAATAATAAAAATATATATAATATATTAAATAAAAAATAAAAAAAAAATAAAAAAAAAATTAAAAAAAAAATTTTAAAAAAATTTAAAAAAAAATTTTTTTGCCTCAGCTGGGATTCGATGCCACGTTTTCTCTAACCAGTATACACGTTTGTATGTATGTATGTTGTTGTTGTAATGTTGTTTTTATGAAAAGAAAATCGAGGTGGTCGTGGGTTTTTGCTCATATCTCAGTTGTTTATGTACCGATGTTTCTGATTTTCAATACCGATCTACTCCCGAATATTTCTGATATTTTAATACCTTACCCGGGTCCAACCTATGTCGGGGGGCTTCAAAAAGTTGATTTCAACATACACACGGACAGACGGTCAGACGGACAGACGGTCAGGGCTTAATCGACTCCTCTATTCATAAGCTTTCAGAAAATATATACTTTATGGGGTCGGAAATGAAAATTGTAGAAATTTCACACGGAATGACAAACCTATATATACCCTTTTTCACTGTGTGAAGGGTATAATAAAGCTTTTACTGGTTGTTGGGTTTAAGCAGGTATATAAGTATGCATTTCACTGGTGGGTATGCCAGATCATCAGTAGATCTTTAAACCAAAAAATGTATGAAAAAGTTTAAAACTGTTACAAAATTTATTTAACAAAACAATAATAAAAACTTTCTGATAAACCCAACGAATAGGTTTTTTCCTTTTTTATTATTTTATTTTTCTAATCTATATATGTATACGTATGTAACAATCAATGACACTTTTCTCGTCGAGCGGTTTACGGGTAAAAAAGGGTAAAATCGGTAACTCAGTTTCTCCGGGCTTAACAAAGATATTGCAAAAATTCAGAAAGGACCAAAGAGCCTGCTAAAAATAATTGGATGTCTGGTACTTTTTGGAAGTTATGAGTTTTAAGAGGATAAAACGGGTAAAAACTGAATTTTGTTACTTTTTTGAACAGCATTTATCTTTGAGAGGGATAGCAATAGGAGAAAAGCAAAAACGTTGTTTTACTCTCCTTAAAACAATGTATAATGAATTTTTGTACTTTTTCGAAAGTTTGGAATTTAGGGGGAAAAGGGCTAAAAAACGGGTAAAATCGCTAATATTGTATCTTCGGACCTAATTCATGTATCACAAAAATGCAAAAAGATCCTAAAAGGCCAATGGCACTTTTTTGAAAATTGATGTTCCAAGTTGATAAAATGGGTAAAAAAATAATTTTGGTACTTTTTCTCAATTTCAGTTATCTGTAAAACAACGGAACGAAAATATTTAAACGAACAAAAAATATTGTTTATCCAAATGTTTTAGATTAAGTTTGAAAATAGCTAGCAATTAAAAAATTTTTTTTTTTTTACTAAATGAACTTGATGTTCCAATTAAATTCTTTATTATTTCAGTCTATACGTAGCGAAGCACGTACCGGGCGGCTAGTCCCTTATATATTTGGCTAACACTTGGTTAACACCAAACATACATTAAGGGCAATCGAAAAATAAAAATTATTTTATTAGCATAGAAAATTTCCAAATTGAATTTTTTATTTTGTCAAACTTTTCTGTTTAAACTAATATTTAAATTTTTAATCAAATAAAATTTTTTTTTATGAACTCAAGCCTGATTAAAAATTTAAATATTATAGAAAATTTCCTTTAATTTTTTGGAATACCTTTCCAATAGTTTTCAAAAATTTTGTTTGTTGGAAACTATTGAGAGAATATCTTAAATAATTAGTAAATTGTTTTATGATAAACAAATTTTTCATTTTAATAAATGGACAGCGGAAAAAAGTATTTGGAAAAATAATAACTTTTAAAAAAATTCAATATTCATTGTCGCAGTTTCAAAAGCCATTAAACAGTGTTAGGAAGACTTAAGCATTAAAAGAAAACATTGATCTAGAAGAAAAGAATTATTGGTAAGGCAAAAGAAGTCGAAAAACTCCATCAAAGAGCACCGAACACTTCCATGAGATAAGCAGCTAGTAAAGTTATTTGCTCTGATTCTGGTGGGCGCAGAGGCAAAGCTAAATCTGGGTTGAAGTCGCATAAATTTTTAAAAAACTTTCAGATCTAGATGAACTAGGTAATGTTCGATAATAATTATCAATAATAATACGATTTTCTAAAAAAACAGATTTTATTTTTCATAAAGGGGGCACAGCACAGCACTGAATGCTTTTTTATGTATTTCTGGGACGATTTGGCATCATACCACTAGGGAAAAATACTAGTCATTGTTATACCATAGACAGACGACAGCGTTTATTTGCATTAAAATCTCATAATGCAAATTAAAATTTTGCTGTGACAGACGACAGTTTTTGCATTTAGTAAAAATTGTAAATGCACTAGCAATCACAAATCTGAACATGTTGCTACAAGTTGGGATGGCAGAAGGACACTCTGAAATAAGAGAAAGGGAATTGTGGAAATTTGTAGGTTTAATGGTATCTTTTATTGGAGATAATAATTCATACATACATATGTATGTATCTATGTAGACTTTATTATGTATTAAGACTTTTAATGCAAATTAACGCTGTCGTCTGTCTATGGTATTAGAGAGTGGCTAGTGTGTGTACTCATCTTACACATATTAAAAATAATTTTACATGTATTTTACACGGGTCAGCCTGATTTTTAAGTTAACCTCTAATCACTTTATATTAATAAGATTTATGTTTGAAAAACAAAATACTCTAAAATACCCTGGTGAGTTTTGTCATTTCTAAGTAGTCAATGTTACAGTCTCGTTACAAATAGTTAAATGACTGGTTCAAAACGTTTTAGTTAAAAATTTAGCTAGAGTATAGTACTTTGTAGGGTCAATACTTTATTTAGATTTACGAAAGCAATGTCACTGCCAAATTTATTTGAACAGCACTTCTCAAGTTTAGTCTGCGTTTGTATTTAATATATTTTTGTTGTTGAAAGTTTTCTATTAATTTTAATTGTGTGCGAGAGAAAGGAGTACAAATCAGTGCTCTAATTGTATGTAATTGAAAATTTTTTTTGTTTTGTCTTTCGTATATTTACATATGACAGTAAATGCGTATTTAGAATTAAACTTTCTGCAATAAGAATTTTTCTGAAGAGGACTAATTTAATACATACTATGTATGTATACATATGTAAAAAGATACAAGAAAACGTTTGTCAATTACAACATATTAAAAAGTTTTTACTAAAATCTCGGCTACTTTTTTTTCACTTTACTGAGTCTCATTTTCTTGAGGAATTACTTTTTTTTATTGTAAGTCACTTGACATTATTCGGTATGAAAAAATATTAAAATGGCATCTTGACCCCGTAGTCAGTATTATGGCGAACAATGAATCAAGAAAATGTTATTGAATATTTTGACAAATTATTGAGCTAATGGCGTTCACAGTTTTATATTAAAACTTCTCATATTAAGAAAAAGATTATTTACGAAAACATGTCCAGTTAAATGATCAATTCCTGAAGGAATATCGTATTTAGTTTATTTAAAAGTTTTGAGTAGAAATCGTTTCTATTGTTTTGTAAAATGCATTTGTTTTCGCAATGGTTTCTCCATTAGCATTTTGAATACTTTCAAGCCTATGTAAATATACGTTTGTCCAACCACGGCTAGGCATTTTCTTTATTGATTAAGAATTAGTGTTTTAGCAGCTTATGAAAATTCTGCCGAAAAACAAAAACTTTTCAAGAAAATTCCTGTAATTCTTTAACTTTGTCACTTTTTTTTTTTGAAATCCGTCATACTTATGTATTTTGTTTAGTAAAATTAAACCTTTCCTAGCTTTCGTTTAACTAAAACTGGCGTCTTGTTTACCGTTTTCTAGTTGGGAACTGTTGTTTTCCTCCTCTTCTTCGTCGTCACCTAACAGATCGGGTTTTCGTCTGGTAAATAAAAATACTTCCATATTGTCTTTACCCTTAACATAAACACTGCCGCGAGGTTCAAATACATATTTTAGTTCCAGAAAGGGCAAACAATCCTTGCCCACTTGTATTCGATTCGAGATACCAGTAGAATCCATACGTGATGCCACATTAACAGCATCACCCCAGATGTCGTAATGAAGTTTGCTGGTGCCAATAACGCCGGCCGTTACATCGCCCACATTGAAACCTATGCGTAAAATCAAATTAAATTCCAATAGATCTTTATTGAAGGCATCTACCACACCCTGCATGGCTATAGAAAATTCCATAAGAGCATATAAATGTTCATTGCCATCACCACGATGATTGGGATCTAAACCGCTAGCTGCCATAAAAGTCGAGCCTATTGTTTTAATTTTCTCCACACTCTTGAATTCCGGCCGGGAGAGCAACTCATCAAAGTCTCCAATTAGCTCGTTAAGGACACGCAGATATTCTTTGCCTCCCAGATAGCTTTCATCGTACATTTCATTGAAGTTGACTATGGAGGCAAATATAATACCAACATTATGATGATTTTCGGAATATTTGGCGGTATTTTTTAAATGTTCGGCGACATGTTTGGGTATAATGTTGTGTAGCAACATATCAGCTTGGTTTTTCATATTCTGAACACGAATCTTATCCTGGTTGGCAACGGCATTGCCGTAGAATGTGAGACGATAGCCAATTTCAAATTCTCTATTCAGAAACCAAACTAAGACTAGTATAAGAAACAAATCCAGATAAATTTCGACATGATAGTCCTGAAACCATTTTATTTCTTCAATTATGTATTTGGCCACATTACGGCTGACACTGGGCACACGGGTGGCACTTAGTACAGATGGGGACTCGGTAGTGTCGGCACGATTTGAATAGACCAATAGTTGAGACACTGCTATGCCCACAAAACAAAGAGCTGCCAAAAATGCTAAAATATTACGCATCCAACAGTTCAGTTGTGTAAAGTTACAGAAGTGAACTATGCAGACAAATATCAGAAATCCATAATGATATTCGAAAGCCTCCAATTCATTCAGATCCAAGAGCAGAAAGTTAGCTATAATAAGTATGACTGGCATGGCCATTAAAATTGCCAAACATATGTGCCAGGGATACCAGCTGGAAATGGCTTCAAAAATACGATCCGCACACGACTCGGTATTGGCCAATTTCGTCCTGTTGTGTGAGGGATGCCTACGACACATTTGACGTGTGAATAGAAATAAAGCAAAGATTTGTATAGCCGTAAAACAGGTAAATAGAGATACCCACAGACGAAAACTCGGCGTAACGGTATTGGGCGTCATAAGAAATAGCGACACGGAAATACATAAATAAACTGCCAAACCAACGAAAATATCAATGTAAGTATTATATCTGGGTGTGGCTAATGTGGGAGGACCTTCTGTTTCATTTTCATTACCGAATCTATGGGCTTTCGAACGAAAGTCTTTTTCCATTTGGCGGGACTTGAAGTATAAACTAAACCTGCGCAGCGGAGGTTTGACTAGATAACTTCTTTGGGATTTGGCATTATCACGAACGCAGCGTATCAGCTGTAGATCTGATTGTTTGCGTAATTGCTGTAAACAGGCAGCCAGAGGATCTGCAACTTGACCCGTTGCAAAATCGTGTGGTGGAGGGGGTGGCATAACTGCTGGAGGTAGTGACATGTTGGGTAAATTTTCTCCTAAATTTGAGATGCTGGAAGTTGAACTTGTAAAATAGCCTGAAACACGGTGTGTACTTATAGCGGTTTGATTTAGAGCATATATTTGTTGTTGTATTGAAGATCTGCGGGAATTACTTTTAATGCCAGAATCTTTTCTCGAAGTGGCCGAGGGGCATATACTTAAACCATCCGGCCAAATGCTGGAGTTGCGGGAGTGAGTAGATTGATGTGCCGTAGGAGCACCAGGTACTATAAGTGGTTGTGCAACATTAGTATTATTACCTACTTCCGCATTGGCGGCCGTCAAAGTGGAAGATCTAGGCCTAGGCGAGGGTGATGTTTCTGATTGTCCACTTCTACCACACTGTGAACGATAACTGCCAGATCTACCAAATGGCGAAATATCACTGCGAGACTGACTTATATACGATCTTATATCTATAATGTCATCAAACATGGAGTATTGACCAGGTGAGCAACAACTAGCATCTGGCGAACGATTAACAGTACAACTAATGCCCGTCGAGGTGGCCACATGATGAATCACTGGTTTATGCGGTATTTCCAGCATATTAGAATTGGGTTTGTTATTTTCAATTACCATTGTAGGAAGTGTTTGATAATTATTGGGTTCTATAAATGCTACAGTTTCATCAATACCCGTGGGAGTCTTTAATACAGGCTGCATTAAACTAATGCACACTTCAGTGTTTGTAGATTTTTCATTTGTCTTTCCAATGTCTTCCAACTTCTTAAGGAATCGTGGAACTTTCCACACTTTTAAGCGTATCTTTGGTCTACCATTCGCTAATGGTCGAGAAGATTTCGCATTTTTATTGGCATCTTGATTTTCGTCATTTTCCAGGTCTGGTTCATTTTCAGAATCCAAACTGCCTGGTAAACTTTTCGTTGTTATTATAATCTTTGGTCTTTCTCTGCACACTATAACCGGGGGTATACCGGCTGCCGCAGGATGTATTATGCCACGTTCCACATCCATATCTCGAGATTGTGATTTTTTACGCAATTTCATGCTTATCGAAGTCAGTCTTGGTCGTATGGAGAGAACTGGGGAGGGATTTAAGGATGACGAAAGTTGACCAACAGGCGAAGCGGGTGGTACATTAGGATGAATAACAGAGATGTTGGTAGCACTTTGAGATAAGGAGTTGGGTTGTCCCGGTACGCTAGGCAGCTGTAAATGACTGCTGGCAGAGTTGGCCTGCGCGCTGGTGCATAAACTGTTAGCACGAGAGATGTCTTTCCGACGGCCCACTACAAAGTGTGTGCGATGACCTAAAAAGTTTAATATAAATGAATCAATTAGAATGAAATGTTGTATCTAGGTTTAAGATTTTTTTTTAACTAACCGAAAACTTCCTCTCCTTCATCTAAATAATATGCTTCACCTAAAAAACTTGCTGTTACTTCGGATATATGCACTTGTTCAGGTTTACCGGAAGATTCCATTCTTAAATTAAAAATTAAATTAATAAAAAATTTAAGTATTAAATAATTTTCAATACTGACTTGTTTGCTAACGAAACATCATTACTCCAAACGTCAAACTTGACTCTTCTTGTTCCAACTATGCCACACAAGACCGTGCCAGTGTGAACACCCACACGCATTTTAACACCTTCATGACGTTGAGCATCAAAACAACGCATAGCATCTATCATTCCAAGACCCATTTCTACACAACATATCGCATGATCAGGTCGGGGCTCCGGACAACCCGATACACAATAGTAACAATCGCCGAGTGTGGAGATTTTTTCGCAACCATTCAGGGTACACAAGTCATCGAATCTTTCAAAGAGATCATTCAAAATCTCCACCAACTGTTCGGCGGTTTTCGTTGAAGACATTTTCGTAAAGCCAACAATATCGGCAAATAAAATACTAACATTTTCCATACTGTGCATGTGAAAGGGACGAAATAAGGACTTGACATCATTTGATGGCCGTGGGCGCATATAATGGGACTCTGGCTTAGTCGAACAACCATCACTATTTCCCTCTATACCACCTTCGTTCAGCAGTATATTTGCCACTTTTGGTGGCATTACGGAATGTATCATTTTCTCTTTCAATTGCTTCTCCATTTCCAACTGCCGTCTGACTAATAAATTTTGACCCACTTTCATAAAGGTACCACGCATACGCACTAAATTCATTATTAGCACATGTAATCCTACCAAATGCACGCTAAAATGACACAATATTCTTAAGCATAATATTTTATAACTAAACTCTGCCGCTGCTCCGTGAACAGCATTTTCCGCCACTACCATGTGTGTTACGACTTCGAAGAGTATGGTATAGGTTATCGCTATTGTTGCACTCAACCACAATGTCATTGGTATAGCGGTGTATATAAGCAGCACAATTTCCAAACAAATGGCAAAATGGCCCAGTGGACTAAAAGCTCTACCGGTGTATGTTAGAAATATTAATGATGTGGCACAAAGTATGGCAGCCGTTATGGCGGATGTGACAACATGATTTGCTCGATACATATCCCAATGGGTAAAGCACATGGCCACGATTGTTATAAGTGACAGTAGAGAAAAGGAACTTGATATAGGGCGCCAAAAGTCTTCAGAGCCGCCATCGACGAGAAAGTAAAGAAACCACGCGACCGAACAAAGTAGTATGTACGATAGAGTAAACCTGTAAAGAAAAAAGAGTAAAAATAAAATATTTTATAAAAAAAAGAAACTCATATGTATGTATTAAGAAAATATAGTATAAAAATTAACTCTTTAAAATGGAAAAGAAATACTCAATGTAGCCAATAATCTACAAGGCAAATGTTGTAAAATTGCTTACTCTGTATTTAGCTTTCTAAACTTTTGTTTTTTTTTTAAGGTATTACATTTTTAAAGGACACAAAATATAAAATATTTTTTATCATATAAATAAAGCGTGTTTCTTTCGAACATATAGAGCTTTTGATAGGGATACCTGTTAAACTATCTGTCATACGAATGAAATATTTTTTGACTTTTTCTCAGTATACAAGTCAACATGAAAAGAGTAACATCAGAAAACGTTTCCAAAATTCTAAAAAAAATATCAGCAGATAATGCGCATAACTATGGATTGATTCATAATCACATTTATTCTTTTAGATAATATTATTTTATTTTTTATTTATTTTTATTTTATTTATTTAATTTAATCAACATAATAATATTTACAGTTGAGCAACATTTTTAATTTAATTACAAAAATAAAGAAAAATAAAAACAACATTAAACGTATGCATTTGAGTTTAGAAATCTTATCAGCTTTCCACTTGTTACAGCAACATTATCAGAGAAGTCAATGTGAACATAGAACTTATTTACCTCAGCACAAATTCTTCTAATTGGATCAAAGTTAATGTAGTTTGATCTATGAAATGGTACATATAACGGTTCATAAAATCTAAGCTGCCTATTAGGAACATTGATGCATATTTTATGTCGAAGATATGTAGAATCAATTTTGCCTTGAATTATATTTATGACAAATGCAATATTGGAAACAATTCTTCGGCTTTGTAACGTTGGGAGCGCAATGAGTAGTAAACGACTACGGTATGACGGTAAGTTTGTATTAGGATTCCAACGAAGGTTACGAAGACAGAACAGCAAAAATTGTTTTTGGACTGATTCAAGTTTTTGAATATAAACATCATATTGGGGATCCCAAATTACTGATCCATATTCCAGTAAAGGTCTTACCAATGACGTGAATAGATTTTTTGTTACATAAGGATCATTAAATTCCTTCGCCCAACGCTTTATGAAACTTAATACACCATAAGCTTTATTTACTGTCATTATTACATGTGAGTTGAAATTAATTTTTACATCAAAGAGAATTCCAAGATCCAAAAACGAATCAACAACATTCAAATTATAGCCATTTAGAGAGTAAACATTCGAAATCGGTGAATATCTGCAGAAAGTCATAGATTTGCATTTTGTTAAATTCAATTCCATAAGATTTACCGTACACCAATTAAAAAAATTATTTAAATCAGCTTGGAGATAAAAACAGTCGCCAACAGTTCTAATCCATGAATAAAGTTTAACATCATCAGCAAACATTAAAATATTGCTGTATTGAATAGCCTTTGGAAGATCATTTATAAGCAATAAAAATAAGATGGGGCCGAGGTGACTTCCCTGAGGAACTCCGGAAGTTACTTCAATATGTTTTGATATAGAATCATTATAAAAAACACATTGTCTCCGATCCTTTAAATAAGAACTAATCCATTTTAAAAGGTTAACCGGAAACCCTAATTTTTTGAGCTTCACTAACAATAAGTCATGGTTAACCTTATCGAAGGCTTTACTGAAATCAGTATAGACTACATCAGTTTGGTTACCATTACAGAATCCGGTATTGATGAAGGACGTCAGTTCCATTAGGTTTGTGGATGTAGATCTACCTTTACAAAAACCATGTTGTGCTGGAGAAAGAATTGTTGATATTTGGGTAGTTAGGATGTCCGTTAATATTTTTTCAAACAGTTTAGGAATGGAGTTAAGTTTAGCTATTGCTCTATAATTAGTAACATCACTACGGCTACCAGATTTATGAAGGGGGATGATAAATGAATCTTTCCAACATTTAGGAAATATACCAAATTTCAAAGAACTGTTAAATAGATGAGTGATAGGAATAGCCAAAACGTCGGCACAATTTTTTAATATGCAGCTAGGAATACCATCAGGACCAGGTTTATAACAATTTTTTATACTTCTCAGGCTTTTTAAGACAGTATCGACATCTAAAGACGATATATTAATTGATGAAGACGAAGTAATATCATAAGGATAAATTGAACTATGGAACGTTTTTGCAGAAAAAGTAGAGGCGAAGAAATCAGCAAAAGAATTGGCAATATCTGCATTATTAGAATAAACAACATTATTCATTTTCATAGTAGTTGGATACGTTGAAACTCTACGTTTGGAGTTGACAAAATTATAAAACATTTTCGGATTCTTTTTAAAGTAAAATTTCATTTTGTTTATATACGATGCATAACATTTTTTGTTTTCAAAAATATAACGGCTTTGAGCTATTAAATAATAGCTACGATCAATAAGGGTTTTGCTCTTCATGAACTTTTTATATAAACGGTTTTTACGATTTTTTAACCAGGTTAAAGTACGGGAATACCATGGAGGACGATTTGAGGTTACCTTTTTTAACAATGGGGTGCTTGCTGATAAACAACTGAAGAGAACTGAGTAAAATTTCAACACGATTTGATCAAAATTACTACCATTATAAGAAAAAGCAAGAATTTTAAACCAGTTAATATTATGTAACAAGTTATTTAACATATGGTAGTTCGTACGTTTAAAACAGAGCGACTCAGATACAGTGTGAACAGTTTCCTTTTGAGGCAATGGTGTAGAAATTAACAATGTAGGATGGTGTCGGTCCTCAGGAATAAATAAGGGGTTAGTCCTAGATACGTCGAATAGAGAGGGATTATTTACAAATACGAGATCCAATAAGCGGTTGTTGTAATTAAAAATTTTATTTATTTGAAAGACACTTAAATTCGTCAGGCTATTGAAAAAATCTTGACTCCAATCATGTGATGTAATCGGTACAAAGAAATCTGTATCATCTGATGTAATCCAGGATGCAGTCGGAATATTAAAATCACCAAAAATCATCAAAAAATCAGCTGACTTTAGTTTATCTGCAACGGATTTTATTAACAAAACATGTTCACCATAAAGTTGTGGATCAGAGTTTGGAGGTATATATGAGCAGGTAATAAAGAGCGATATATTTTGAATTTGTATTACAACAGCGATAAATTCAATATCAGATGAATTTACAAATAATAACTGTTCAGCAGGATACAAACAGGAAACAGCAATTAAAACACCACCACCACGTTTGCCAATTCTATCACGTCTAAAAACTTGATATTTACTACAAAAAATTTCAGAGTTATTAGTATTATTAGTAAGCTAGGTTTCAGTAAATGCAGCAACATGAAATTCGCAGTCAAAGCTGTTAAGGAACATATCAGTAAGCTTAGTATTCATTCCATTTGCATTTTGATAAATAATGTTAAGGGTAGAATTTTGCATTAGTTTTTTGAAGTTTGATTAGATGTTGGAATACGAGCTAAGTTTTCATCACGATAAATAAATTCACGTACTAGTGTATGGTTTGGCCAAAAATTTACGTTTACGATTTGTTCAAAATATTCGAGTGGGACAATTATTTTGAACGAGGCTCTATTTCTTGAATTAATTTTAAAAATATTTATGTTAGCAGGTAGATTATTATTAAATTTAGATAATAGGTAGTTTTTAACATCATCAACAGTTGTTTCAAGAAGAAAACGAGTAGCAAATATAGTTTTTCTTGGCGGAATTGTACGAAGTTCTCTGACGGCTTTAGTTGGTACAGTATTATCAGAAATTAAAGATGCAGCTGATGAAAAAGATGTAGTAGGTGAATTACTATTTAATTCAAGGGGTATAGTATTTAACGGAGTGATAACTTCAGATACAATCAAGTTGTTTTGCTCCATGCAAGGTGAAGGAGACAAATCATCGTATTCTACTGAATTATGAGAAGCCGCTTTTGATATTGTTATTGAAGGGATTGGATTTCTTGTAGATTTTTTCCTCTTAGGTGAAGAATTTTGTTGAACGTCAGCAAATTTATCTAAATTCGGAAAATTTGTGAAAAGTTCACCAAATTTTAAAAATTTAGATCGAACAGATAAGAAGTCCTTATTTAGTTGATCGAACTGCTCTTTATAACTTTTGAAGAATTTGTAAAATTCAACATTTATATTTTTACAATGAGGACAATTCCATTGTAGGGATTTAGTAGGATCAGCAAGCGCATCTGCATCACGCGCTTTCAGTCCACTACATTTTAAGTGATAGGTTCCAAGACACAACCAACGTGATATCAAGCGGTCATTACCCGAAACGTTACAATTTTTGTTCTGGCAATCCATAATTTAATAATGAAATGTAATTTTTTAAAATGTAATTTATCTAATAAAATTTTAACGTTTTGGTTATTTGGGTAACTGGGTAGTAAAAATCAGCTACTAAACAGTAGATGGCGCCAATATAGTACAAACAGATGTACTGAGTAGTTGTTGTATTTTATCACTTTATAAACAATACAGATAAAATATAAAACTTTACCATTTACAATCAGCACAAGCCTTTAAAAATAGTGCCGCAGTAATTCGTAGACAATCAAAGCGGGTAAACGTATTATGACCAGGTTGAATCCACTAAAAATATAAATCCAAATGGAGCAGCGAACAAAACACGTCCAAACAGTACAGTGATGCCAACGTAAGATGATTCTTCTAAATCGAGCCATTATTTAGCATTCAAAAAACGAAATTGAACCAGCAGATGATAGTGCAATAGAGAATTTGAATTTATCGAGCCGTTCTTAGTAGCTCTCAAATTCCTGCCTGTCCACTACTTAAAATTTTTGAAAGAATTATCTTGGCCTACAATCATATAAGATATGACGGACCATCACTAGCGACGTGTGTTCGGTGAATGGGCTGAGAATCAACTGAAAGTTTAACAAGATTTTTATCTTCAAATCATATTTAGCGTCGTGGCTCATTTATGGCTTAGTGGGCATGTAAACAAGCAGAATTGTAATTTTTTGTACATCCCGAAAAATCACTGTTTGGTGCAGTTAACATGCAGCAGACGTCATTAGCTCGTCTGTCTTTAAACCCAAAACCGGTGGCAACATTTCCGCGAAGGCAAATTATTTGTTATATTTTTTATTTCTCATGTCAAACAGTAAGTGAAGCCATAATTTTATTGAGCCAAATGTTTTGCACCGAATTATCTGAAGTAACAAACCTGTAAAATGGCCATCTCGTTCGTTTAATTTGACACCTTTGGACTACTTTTTTTTGAGGTAACGTTAAATAAATAAGCTAAGGTTTACCATTTAGAAGTCAACATTTGATACACTATTACCGAAAAAAAAATTTTTTTTTCGAGCTTTAAATTTGTTTCTTTTATTCCCGAGTAGTTCTTGTTTATTCTCATTTTACCAAACTTTAACGAAAATAAAGAAACATATCTATTATATAATTAAGAGACTAATCCGTAGAATAAAAATAAGAAAGAGTGCTATTTTTGGCTGTGCCGAATCTGGTAACCCTTACCATCATTTACATAGGTACAATAAAGCGTGATTTTTTAAGCGTAGTTTTTTTTTAAATCTAATAAAACACTAAAATTTGCATCATATATTCAAAATTTTTATTGAAATCGATAAATTGGTATTTGTCATTTACTTTTAAAAAAAATTCATGTAAATGTTGCCCGCGGCCCCGGTTCAAATGGTCTATTCGTAAGGTTCAATTTTGCACCACTTTTTCGAGCATTTCGGCCTGTATGCCATGAATAACACGTATTATGTCATACTCTAAGGATTAAATTATGTTTGGTTTGTCCACATAGACCGAAGACTTCCATAACCCCACAAGAAATAGTCAAGTGGTGTTAAATCACATGATCTTGGCGGCCAACTTACAGGGCCATTTCGAGAGATAAATTGCTCACCATATTCATCCTTTAATATGTACATTGCTTCTCCAGCTGTGTGGTATGTGGTACCGTCTTGTTGAAACCACACAATAACCAAGTCCAACTCAGCCAATTGGGGAAAAAAGGTGCGTATCATGGCTCGATATCGTTCGCCGTTGACGGTAACGTTTCTTCCACCATCGTATTTGAGAAAAATGGACCGATGATGCCACCAGCCCATAAACCACACCAAACTGACGTTTTTTCGGGATACATTGGTAACTCTTGTACGGCATGTGGCTGTTCTTCACACCAGATGCGACAGTTTTGCTGGTTTACGTATCCATTTAGCCAGAAATGAGCCTCATCGCTGAACACAATTTTTCGATAAAACAGTGGATTTCCAAATTCCGAATTTTGATTAAAAATTTCAACGATTTGCAGTCGTTGCTCGTTTGTGAGTTTCTCCATGATGAAATGGCAGAGTATACTGAACACTTTTCACTTTCACAGATGTAATTTGGACACAATTACCAACCAGTGCTGCCAGCCCGAAAAACTTAATTCATAAAAAATCACCCTTTATTACACATCATTTTGACATGTTATTTTCGACACCCTTGACCTTAAATTTTTACATAAATAATAGTATTATATTATCCAAACTCTTTCATTTGATACCCGTTTTTATTAAGCTTAAAAAAAAATAACCGCCATTTTTTCCAAAAGTCAAAAGGTTTTATACTTTTTTCAAGTTTACTGTATTCTACAGGTCTAGCTTTTTAGTTTTATACTAATTTTGTGGCGTTGAAGGGGATAAAGTCTTAGTGACTATATTTTACCCACATATCCTCCATTTTATTTACGGCGCCATCTTGGATTTTAACTTTTTCATAGTGAACTATCCTTGACTGTTCAAGTCCTATTTTGGTAGCAATATTGAGGAGGTTGTAGGGGGTACATTTTTAATTCTAAGGTTTGACGCCATTTTGTAGTGGAGGCTCTTTTAAATATTGAAAGTGTTTTATATTTGATACCTTTATATACTCTCTCGGTTTTCTTAAAGTTAGAAAGTTTTTAGGAAAAACTCCAAAGCAGCGGTTTTTTGGCTCTATTATCTCAGTTAGGTTCAAACCGAATTGTTACTTTTACAGTGTATTTATCGTGTCTAAAAATGTATTAGGAGCTTTGTAACTTGACATATTTAAATATATATTTATATTAAAAAAATTTTTGCCTATAACTTTGCCAGTTAGTGGCCGATTTGTGTATTTTTATTTTTTGCTTAAGCGAATTACAGAAGAAATGTTAAGAAATGTTAAAAAAAAATTATTTTAGCATAATTCAATAAACCACTCGAACTATATAGCATATGCTTGCTAAAAAAAAATCCGTTAACAGCACGTACCTAAACTTAAATCATTATAATTACTCCCATCTAATTTAGCGTATGCGTGTTGATAACTAAAGCATTTTTCTAAGTTGTTATTGCTAATTAAAAGCAATTAAAACTTTTTGATTAAGTTTTTATTAAAGTTAAAAAAAAAATTGATTAAAGCCGCTAGGGAGAAAAAAAGGAAAAAATATTGCTGATTTAGTTAAGTACTTGCGAGCTAAAGAAAGTTAAATGAACTGAGAACTTATTTCTGAAATTAACCAACATATTTATTAACTCCAAGGTAGACTTAATTGGAAAAGAAATGAGGCGTTAAATGAATCGTTTAACTACTTTTTGTGAAAATTAGTAAAAATCTTCAATAGAGTCTTGGTATATTATCCTCTTATTTGGATACATAAAATTTAACACAATAAGAAGCTGTGCTTAAAATTTGTAATTTAAAAAAGGGATTTTTTTTTCATAATTAATGCTTTAGAGGATCTGTATTTTTATAAAGGGAGTTTTAATTCAAAGTATTATTTTGATTTTGCTGCCTCTTTTTCTATCTGCAATTATTAAACTAAATTTTTATTTGCAGACTCTAAACACATTCCGTTTAGTTAGCCTGTTTTTAATATTAAAATATATTTTTGGAAAATGGCAAAAATTTTTTTAAGATGTAATTAGGAAATTTAGAACAAAATTCGATAGAGAAAATACTTCAACAATTCGTGTCATCAAGCCAATGTTGAGGTAGAGATGGTTCATTGCAAAACGAGTTTGAATTTATCAACGTAGTGGTTGTTCAACTGAAAATGTAGCAGCTGTGAGCAGAAGTGTTGAAGATCTAAAAACTTCCATTCGTCATCGCCCGCAGCAATAAAATATTAAACGATCCACATTATTCAACATTTTGCATCGCAATCAGTATTGCCAAAAGAAGTGGAAAATGTTTACATTTGGGTTTTGTTTTGATACGAAAATAAGAGCAGACGGTTTTTCCGCTAAAATGTAGGTTTTTCCCTTTTTTATTTTTTTTATATCATAATTAATGCGAAAAAAATGTTTTTTTTTGGGAATTTTTATTTAGTAATTTGTTGTTCAAAAACCGCTTTAAAAATGTATATTTTCTAAGGAGGACAAAGATGTTTGTGGTTTTAAAAGTTTTAATGGTGTCTGTAGGTAGCTTAAGTGGTTGAGCTGCCTTCCAATGGAATATATTTTCCATATGACTTGTCACTTATACGACTCAAATATAATTGCGTATGGCTGTCAAAATTTTTATTTTACAGATGGTTTAAAAATTTTGCTTACACAAGTACATATTTAATTACGTCTGACATGGCCTCTTCTTGTTTACAATTAATGAAATGACATTGATTTAGCTTGGTCCATTTGTCATTCTGTCCTTCAGTCTGTCTGTTCATGTGTATGTTGTAGTCAACTTTTTGAACACCCCACTTATACTTCAGATTCTTTAAAGTTATCAATGGATTATTTGAAAATTTTGATATTTATAATCGGATGTGTGGGTATATTACAAACTGATATATGAGCCAGAGAACACGATGAACGCTGTTTTTTTTTTACCAAAATAAGATCAGATTATGCAGCTTCTTTTTTAAACGCTTCACAGTAACATTTTTTAGGTTTTTAGAAGCTCTAAAGGGAGGTAAGTGCTATTAATGCGCATACCGTTGCATCTTACTGGGAACCAACAAAGTAAAGGCTTGGTTAGCCGACTGTTGATGGAATGTAACCGCGCCGTTTACTTAACGTACGACTTTAGTGTAGTTATAGAAACTTTAAAAACGTACCATATGAATTTTACATAAGCAACCAAAACAAAAGGTGTTGTCAACAGGGTGCTTTAGAATTTATGGAAACGTTTTACAACGATTTTTCTAAAACAGCTTAAGACATTTAAATTCGGCTTTTAAAGTTTCTTGAATATTATTTTTAATAGTTGAGGACCTATGCTCCTTATAGGAACTTATATATATATATATATATATTTTTAATAGAGACGTATATATTTTTTTATATAATGATGTATTATATAAAATATTTTGCAAAACATAGCAGGCAAAAGTTATTTTATAGTTGCGATTTGTTGTACGATTTATACCAGTTTAAAAATCAATTGTAAGGTCTTAGTGGATGCGTATGCATGTCATAATTTTTTATGTTACGCGTGGTCGTGATTAGATGAAAAATTAATCAAGCATGAACATGCGTGATTAAGAAATCTCGTAAAACGTAGGATCAAATGTTAAAAAATTGTGCTTCAAACCGAAAGAAATTTGGTATCTTTATTTATCTACGTCATAATCAAAGAAGTTCCGGCATATAATAACTTTTCATGAGCGCTCGAGAAAAAAAAAGAGAGAATGTGCGTGATTAAAAAAAGTTAATTATTTGGAATTATATTTATTATGCGTGTTTTTTGTTGAACAATATAAACAGGGTTTATAACCAATTGTAGCGTTTAAGGGTAATTGTATAAGCCCGTGTTACAGCAGTTTGGTTTATGTACATAAAAGAAAAAATATATATACATAGGTATTTTTAATTTTTTATTCAAAATCAAAAGATTTTTTTTTTGATTTTTATTATTATTTAAAAAAATTTTATCGCTCGTCTTCTTTAAAATTTAGGTATGGCTAAAAACTTTTTGTAGGTAAAAAAAATGATTGGCCATTTTCATTATGAAATTTTTGGAAACTTTATACAGAATATTATGTACACACTTTATTTATATATACATACCTACATATGTATGTATATAAATAAAAAAAATGTATAAAAATTTTTTTTATTAGTTTCTTGTTTGTTTTTAACAAAGAATTTTCCATTTAAGTGACTTCAAAAATCAAAAAGTTGACATCACTCTTAATAAATGTCGCGTAGAAACGTAATGATTTTCTATTTTTAACAGGTTTGGACGTTACAGCTACATCACATAACATTACTATAACTGCTCGAACTGTTTTACACATAACAAAAACGATCAGCCGTTCCGTTCCGTTAAGGAAACATTACATTCCGGTCGGCTAATCCAACCTTAAGTGAAAACCATTGAAATTATATTTGTAATAGTTAAGGCAAAATAGATATAGAGCTTACCCCTATCCCTTACAGGGAAGCCGGATGTATTGTGAATGGCTTGTAGGTATTCGGAAATAATATGGAATTTAATACGAATTTATCGGAGTTTTTGCCGAAAACGAATGTTTAAATTACATTATAAAAAATGTTAGTGATCAGTGTAGTGCATTTAAAAGCTACAGATCGTTAACAAACTAAAATTGTGTTGACTAGTACATAATAAAGGACTATATTGCGGTTGTTTCTTTGGAAAAATTAAACTTTTTGTATGTGTGTAAAGTCTGTTTTGTTGTTGCTTATTCCTGAAAGAAGTTTACGGTTTTAAGTTTTCGTTTTTTTTCATTAGTTCTTTTATTAATCCTATTTCGTTAAAGATTACTAAATATAATGTCGAGAATTATTGAAAAAGACAGCTTAAAAAACTGAAATAAACGGAAAAAAACAAAATGTTTTTAGTACTTTGCGGAGAATGTGAATGGTGTATATAATTCGGCATAGCGATATTACTTGCTTTCAATGGTATGTTTTTGTATGGGAGTTGGTAAAATTAATTTCGTGCAAAAAGCTTATGAAATGAATGCAGCAAAAGTTTTTACAGTATGATGTACAGAAATTTATAAAACTACAGTGAAACTTTGATATTACGAACTTCGTTATAACGAAAAACTCAATATAACGAATTTTTAGCTGAGTCCCTTGAAAAAACCTTTTTATTGTAAAGTTTTTCATAGCAAAATGCTCTATAGCTATAACGAAGAAATTCTGAGCTATAAAGCCTCTAAATAGCGAAACATTTTTTCAAGGGCCACTGTACAACGAAATTTTAATTGAGAAAAATGTACATACATACATAGTATGTATAACATTTTAAGTGTGTAAGTCATTAAAATCCCGTTATCAAAAGCCTCTACATAACGAAGTCTTGAACTATAGCCTCCATACAACGAATAGAATAAATCAAAATTTAATTTTAAGCAAAACGGGGAAGTCCCTTTTAAAAACAACGAAAGATACATATGTAAATGTGTTTGCATATGTTTTGGTTCTTTGCCAAAATAAAAAAATGAGTGTATTAAAGCGTAAATCAATTTCTATACGAGAAAAAATTTCTAGAATTGATGCTGTTGATCGTGGTGACAAATCTAAGCAAGAAATTGCTAACCAATTTAATATATATAGCATCTGTCGAAAAAAATATTGATGGTTGCATTTTTTACTTGCGTAAACGTAGAAAAATTACACAATATTTTACTAAAATGTAATAAAATAAAAAAATAATAAAAAGCATAATTTTTTTTACCTCTTAAATAGTGAATTTTTTTATGTATGTACATGTATGTAGTATGCATTTTCGTGTAAAATATAATTTCGACCAAAAAAACTGTAGTTATAACGAATTTTTTTCTTATTTTTTTTTAATTTCGTTATACCAAGGTTTCACAATGCATATGTATAACGAATCAATAACTATAACGAAGTATTTTTCGATACCCTCTGGATTCGTTATATCAAAGTTTCACTGTATATTTAAGCCAATTTTCTGTTTCATAATCGGCATCCTTTTTTCTTCTTTTTTTAATGAGTTTTTTTTTCCTTTTCGTAAAATAAATCGTCGAGATATTATTCATACTCTAGATTAGGGAAAAAGTTTTAATTATTTTTTACAATTCAGTAGTATAAAATATGTTAAACGCGATATAATGGAAGTTTCCATTACCATGTAAAGAAGGGCTAAAAGTAATAAATGATAACGTTTTTGTTAATTTATTTCGTATTACCTTTTGTCGCCAAGCATAGTGCTATTTTGACAAAAACAAATGATGGTAGACGTGTTGTCAGATCAAAAAAGAAAATGCTTTTATTTAAAAAATTTTCAAATGACTTTTACATATTTCACAGAAGTACTGCTGGAACGTTTTTAGATGACAGTATCAACTGCGCAGGGGAAAATTAAACAAGGCTCATGTAAAATACATGCCATCTAAATAGACTTTAAGAGCACTTGATCACTAACCATATGTTGTTGGTAGCAAGTTCGTAGGTTTGTATTTTAGCCTATTTAATTGGCGCTTGTTTTGAGGTCTATGCAAAAAGGTTTTAACCAGAAACGCTAAGAAAAAAATTAAACAAAAATGGGTAACACAGAAAAAAGTTAAAGTTAACATGATTTTTACTCTATAGACTATGGTTGGAAATCAAATAAATTTACATACTTACATATGAACATGCATACAAAATATTGACATGTTTACCTTAAATAATATCCCAAATTACACCAAAATAATGTGTTTTTTAATTTTTTTGTAAACACTTTTGATTACAAGCATCAAAGGTAAACACAAATTAGATTATAAAAATTTTTTTGTAATTACGCAATGTTATAAGAAGAAATATACTATTTTACGGGCATCGGTTTATGTATTTATAAATATTGACATACGTGCTGCTTTCCATTGTAAACACATACATACATACATAAATACATACATACATACATACATATATACATACAAAACTACATACAAATAGTATAAAAAAATCTTTCCGAAAACAACTGTTGCAAGAAATGCTAACCCAAATAAACAACATCCAACCACAAATGAACCGAGACGTAAAATAATAAGAAACACATAATAAACTAGAACTTGACAATAAATACATAAATGATGTAATTGAAAATTAAAAGAAAAATATTTATATTAAATTTTTAAGTTAACTACAGGTTCATTGCATGAGATTAAAAAAAAAAATTCGCTTAGTAAACCTTTACAAAATTTAAAATTTTTTTCTTTAATATGGGAGAATTTATACCAACCCCTGAACAATTGGTGTGGAGGAACACTAAATTAGTAATTCTTTTTGTTAATTTTAGACCCCAAAAGTATATTATTTCTAAATCTTGGTTTCGATTTAGCTATTTCCGTTCATTTGCACAATGGAGTTTGAACAGAAAAATCTAGAGGGATGAAATTTTTCCCAAATATTTTTTGTACATCAGATATGTTTAATATTAAAAATCGGCTTAATCGATATATTAGGAATTTAGAGCTTGTAATGCAAGCATAAGTAGGTTATAGAAACATGTCGTTTTGTCGAGTTTAAAGCGATTGCGTCTAAACGATGTAGAGTGATTAAATTTCACAGGTATATTTCTTAAGTAATTAAAAATGTATGTGTCCTGAAAGGTTATCCAAATCTGTGTATTACAAAAGAAGTTATAGATCAAAATGTACTAAAACTTACCTCTCTTTATACCCTTCACACAAAAGTGAAAAAGGGTATATATAGGTTTGTCATTCCGTGTGTAATTACTACAATTTTCTTTTTCGACCCCATAAAGTATATATTTTCTGAAAGTTTATGAATAGGGGAGTCGATTAAGCTCTGTCAGTCTGTCCGTGTGTATGTTGAAATCAACTTTTTAAAGCCCCCCCGATATTGCCTGGAGCCGGCTGAGGTATTAAAATACAGAAATATTCGGGATTAAATCGGTATTGAAAATCAGAAAAATCGATACATAAACAACTGAGATATGAGCAAATAACCACGATCACCTCGTTTTTTTAACAACAACATCCAACACATACATACATTTAAACGTGGTATACTGGTTAGAGTAAACGTGGCATCGAACCCCAGCTGAGCCCAAAAAATTTTTTTTAAATTATTTTTAATATTTTTTTATTTATTTTATTTTTTTCTTTTTTTTTTAATTTTTTTTAAATTTAATTTAATATTTATTATTTATATTTTTAATATTTTTTTTTAATATTTTTTTTAATTTTGTTTAATATTTATTATTTATATTTTTTAAAATTTTTTTTATAAAATTTTTTTTTTAATTTTTTTTTAACACACATACGTTAGTTTATAATTTTACAATGGGATGTTTTTATATATGTATGTTTTTTTCATGTATGTACGTATTTTGTATGAGATGAATGGTGATACAGACTATTGTTATTGCATGACTACACGTTGTGAAGGGTATATAAGATTCGGAATGGCCGAATATAGCACACTTACTTGTTTTTGTTTAGTTTTTGATTAGTGTTTAGTGTTTATTGGATTAACGTAAGGCGAAATCAAATCAGGTGATGTTACGAAGCTGATTTTTTTTGCTCTTTTTATTTTGAATGTCACAATGTCAAAGTTTGTTTACATTTTAACTAATTTTTATGTCCGTTGGTTGCACCATTTTATAAAGGTTGTGAAATTTGTGAAAAAAATTTAAAATTACTAACATGTATTTGTACAATACCTTATTGGTAAATTAAGAAATATTTTATGTTCTTACTTTAGAAAATTCTAATAGTTTTAAACAGGCATCAATCTGTGATATAAACTAGCAGAAAATTTAATTTATTTATTGAATTTAAAAACTATCTTGTAAATTTATAAAAAACTAAATTTTAATTAAACAAATAATTTGTTGACATTCTCCTGTTCTTTTTGTAATTGTTGTAGGGATGTTTACTTTAGGAGAAAAAACATATTAAATCGATATAAATAAATAAATAAATAAATAAAAAAATAAATTGATAATAAGATTATATCATTATAAATAGTATATGGTAGAAAAAAAATTGTAGTTGCATTAAGTTAAATAAAACTCAAATCGTGCATTTAATAATTTTTCTTTTTATCACGTTAGCTTTTATATATACATACATATGCATGTCAGATACTATTGTTTTAAAACCGATTAATATTCAATTGTTATTACAGTCAAAATGGACTGTGAAAAAAAGTACTTGAAAATATAATAAAAACTATTCAAAAAAATCCGTCATGGACTTTTAAAAAAATAGCAAAAATTTTGAAAGTTGACCCTCAAACTGTTTCAAATACCATTAAACCTAAGCATTGAAAGAACACCTGCATCAGAATATAAAAAAGGTCCAAGGGATATTGGTAAAGTGAAAAAAAGCAGAGCGTACGGTGAAATGCTCTAATAGTTTTGTCCAAAAGGTCAAAGCTTATGCTGGGCTGAAGACATACAAAGTTCAGAAAGTTCCAGTCGCAAGCTATTTGCAGTTGTGGCATCAGGCACGATAAACACAGAAATTTATATCAAGGAGTGCCTACATAAACGACTTTTACTTTTTTTGAGACAGAACCGAGTGCCTTAATATTTTTGGCCTGTTTTGACATCATGCCACTATGGAAAAAAGTCACTTGAGTGGTATTCAAAGAATAATCATTTTTGTACCACGAGAGACAAATCCACCTAACTGTCCAGAACTTATGCCTGTGGAAAGATACTGAGCTCTTGTAAAAAAGAAATTGAAGACCACGGGAAAGATGTCCCACAACACCTCCAGAAACAACTGTAAAATTCTTAATGGAAGGATTTCCGAAAAAAGTCGATAATTTTATAAATACGAAATAATAAATTAACATTTCATACACATACACTCCTAATGTTAACGATCTGACAAATGAAGGACATTGAAATTTTTGATAAAATTTTTTTTGTATAATTTTTGTTAGAAAAATAAAAAAAAATTTACTTTTATCAAACAAACAAGTAAAAAAAAATAAATTATTTTTGGTTTAAACAGCATAGGCAATGATAAGGTTTTAGTGGCCAACTGTCTCTAAAATTAGTTTAGATGGCACATACATATACAAATCAGGCGCTTACCAGGTTTCAGGCGCAAATGAAATATTTGCCCAATATAATAAACGTTACTAAATTACGTCGTATGAAAATTGAAAATGCTTTTTGTCAAATGATTTTCTTATTTCTTAGGGGGTGTTGTAAGTTTTTAAGTTCATCTCAAACGGTATCATTTTGCACTGGTGATGTTGTCTTTAACTCCTGCGCCATTAATGCTTTCTGTGCTACTGAATTTTGCATTACGGCTAGATTACTTCTCAAGCGGTCATACGTAATATAATTGCAATCATATTTTGTATGGTATCTGCCAATATTGTCGAGTAAAAAGTATTAGTGTTTGCATTTAACAGTTTCCTTGGTCGTGTGGTTGACAGTCATATGTTAAGTAATGCACAGCCAAAATGCTATATTTGCTCAATTTACAATCTGTCGTAAGAGTTCAACATATTAAAGAAAAACGGTAGCACTTACATTTCCAGTTGTCATGTATTTATGCGACATACTATAAACATAGGTAAAATTGTTATAACAATAATAAATGAAGAAATTATCAGAAAAATTTGTACAAAAACTACGACGTACAACACCTACGACATCTTGTAAATTGAACAATTATATATTGCATACTTTATTGAGTAGTTAATTTTCCTACGTAATACACTAGTCTACAAAAAAGAAAAAAATTTCTCGCCTTTAAAAAAAATATGTGAACTATAGATAGTTTTTTTTTATCGAGTTTGGATGTTTGTTTTATAAGCATACTTAGAATTAAGCCTTAAATAATGTGGTTAAACTGATACATTTCTAAAAAAGTTTGATACCTGCCTTTAGTCGTGAATAAAGTCAACATTTGCCTACCAATTTTTATGATTTATAGCTTCTTTAATTCGATATATTCCTACCATTGTGAAAGATGATAATAATTAAAAAAAAACATAGTGGCGCTAATAATTTTAAATGACGTTGTGGACAAAAAATTAATACTTATTTTGAGTTATACAAAATATATTATACTACTTATTTCTGAATAACTCCTTAAAAAATATAAAAACCATTATTAAGCTGACTTTAAGGAAATTTAATTTACAACCATGGTATTTTCAGCAAAATCGCTGTAATCGTTTTTAAGTTATGATGAAATTTATCAGCATAATTGCTTTATTGCATACGAAATATTAGCTGAGATCGATAGAAAAAAATTTTAAACGGAATTGAACTAAGCACAATTTTCGCTGCAGACTAGTGTTATTTAACATTAACATCTCACTTCTTCATTTATATGTAAAACCTTCTGGTAAATACCAGAAGATACTCGTCTGTATGTGCGGGAACAGTAGTAGTAAAACAACAGAGTTCGTTGTGTGTATATAAAAATAAGTTTGATAATGTAGTTTTATAAAACGCACGCGTAAGATGATGTAACAGAACTGAATTTTATTTTATATATTCTTATAACGATTATTTACATGTTATTTTAAGGAATGAATGAAAGAGTTGCAATATTAGTGACAAGTGGAACGATTATTGATATGGTGTGAATTTCAATTACAAGTGTTAATTCAAATATATTACAGATAATAAAAAAATAATTGAAATAATAAATAAAGTGCCCTAAACTTTTATATCGTTATTTGTAATACTAAGAATCGCAGATATAAACCAACGTTTATAAAAGGTTTAAAAGTAACAATATATTTCTAACATACAAAACAGTGATCGGCTATAAGTCGTTTTTTCAATATTCATAGTTAGTCATAAAATTTGAATATAAGTGCGTATAAATCATTGAAATTTAACTGAGCTGACGTTCGCATACCCACAATAACGTTGATTTATAAGTACAAGACACAATGAACATAAAAACTACGTCGTACTTATACCGTCCCATACTTATACGATTCGTTGATTCATATTTTTAAGAAAATACTTATCTTCATAGAATGATTCAAGTTGATCAACACAAACATTAACAGCTCCCATTTGTATTAAGATAAACAATGTTGCCAGGTTGAAGAGTGCAAGATATTTTTTGGCCGCCAGAAAAGTTGCAATATTACAATGTGTAATATACAAATTTTGCAAGTATCACTATATAATTTTTAAATAAATGCAACTGATTATGGCCTTTAGGGTAAGTTTTGGTTGGCTTCTATAATAAAAGGTAAACAATAACAGTTATCTTGTGTTTTTTATTTTCATGTTTTAAATTTTGCAGCAAATTAAAAATTGCGTTCTTGGGTGCTCACTTAAATTTGAAAGATAATACGCAAAAACAAAATCTCTTAAACAGACATCAAAGCAAGCACTTTATTTTTGCTTGTTGTTTTCGTATTATTTTGTTAAATTTAAATTGTCTATTTTTTTAACCATCCACAATTATTATAGTGAATGCCAAATTGTTATATGGCAAGCATGGTTAAAACACACAACTTTATAATGACTACGCGAGTCATATGTGCTTTTGATTGTCTTTTTCTTTTGCATGAACGACAATAGCAATCAACTAAGTCATACGTGTTGCTGAATATGAGTACTGTAAGTACCTTTCATTTAAAAGTGCGTATAAGTAGTGAAGACTTTTCAATAAGTTTGAATGCGTATAATTCAACGAAATCATGAATCATGATTCAAGTTGACTTACTTCATTAGTATTCGTTGCAGATCTCTGATACAAAACATAACATAGCATTAAAAAATGTTTTTATCTTATCATATCCTGAAATAATTAATCATAAAGAATTATTATTATTTATTTCCTATTATTGCCTGTTATTGTAAAAATTACAGATTTTGAAAAAAAAATGTTCTAAGAATTAATTGTCTTTTTCATTTTTGTAGCAAACCCAATTTATTTGTTTAAGTAAAGCTTTAAAAATCCTTATTAAAAAAAAAGATTGTACAACTGCTTAATTGTTTAACTTTGTGTTATAATTTCTCCAGACAATGAGTTGCTTTTAATTTTCAACATGAAAGCAAAACCTACCTCAACATGGAAAAAATTGTCGTTTCCTCTGATACTTTCAACACTTTTAATGGAAATTGTAAAATATCGATTTTAAATTTAATGCTTGTTGCACATAAACAATATTAGTTTGTATTGGCAGCAGCATATGCGTGCTTTTGTTGACTAAGAGCTTTATAGGAATGTAAACAATTTGTGGATTTTCTTTAACAAATTTTAAAAACTAAATTCAAAAATGTAAAAATAAATTAATCGAAAGCTTATAGGTTATATTAAGAAAAATACAACAGAAGCAAAGGTCTTGGTGAAAAAAAAATATATTGTTCAACATCCACCATCTTGTTAATCAACATGTTACAAAGATAGCAAAATATTATAGTTGTGGTAATGACGTGCCAAAAATAATACAGGAAAATAACAGATGTTGATAAATTTCGTTCTAAACTAATGATATATGAAACAAGTTCAATCAATTACGACTAATAGTTCTTTGTTTGCAATATTAATAAAAAATTAAGGTAAATACTCCATTTTTACATACAACATTTGTAATTCTGATCAAAATAGTGCTGATAATCGGAAATAAATTCCACTTAGCTAATATTAAATAAATATTTTTCCTTAATATTCTTTCATTATCACATTGAGCTTTTAGCTTAATATAAAATTAATATAAATTAAATTAAAACAAGTAAGAGCGCTATATTCGGCTGTGCCGAATCTTTTATACCCACCAATTTTGTGTATTTTTATGGTACTAAATTTTTTATTAACAGTAAACGCTATAGAATAATATCTTTAAAAATATGTATCACTTTCTTTGTATAACTTCGATATCCTTATCAAATATTTTCGTAAATTTAGTCTTTCAATAAAAGTGGGCGTTAAAGTAGACTTTTCAATGTAGTTTTTACTAATAAATTCAACTTTTTTATTTCAATATAGTCCTTTTTTCTTCCAAAAACTTTGTTCATAAAGAAATTATTTGAATTTTAGGCTTTAAAGTGGTCGTGTCACCTAAATTTTCTGGCATACCAATGATATTGACTAGAAGGATATCTGTAGCAAACTTGTAATATAAAGCAACGACATTTATTTTAAAATTCATGACATGCAATACTTTACTAGTATAAATTTTAGTTACACTTCTAAAAAACTTATGTAGATATTAAAATTCTCTTATATTCAATGACTTTACACCTTTCCAAACTGCTTTTGTGTGCATGTGGAAATAAAATAAGATTTTGTTTTCTAACAACCCATATTTTAGCATTAATGCTAACTTTATGACTTTTGATACATGTTAGTATAGTCGTATGTTTATTGTTGTTGCCACACATGTACACGCACCTTTTAATTTAAGGCATAAATACGTGTACTAACAGTTATAGTATCTGTTGTTTTTGCCTTTTAATAACAAAATAATGAAAGCGCAAACAAATGCCAACGACCTCCTGCAGTTTTGTGAAAATAACAAACACACGAAGTAGTGCTATAGATCGCGAAAAAAGTACTTAAAAACATTGTTTCTTTTTTGTGGCAGAGCAATCAAAAAAAAAAACCAAAATCACGAACTAAAACTATTCTAACAAATGTGCGCTCTACAACATACATTTGCGATTGTATTGTATTTTGCGGTATATTACAATGTTGTTGGTGTTGTTTGTACACTGTGTAGCCATAACCAATGAAACCAGAATGCATAACTGTATCCTTTTCGACGTGGGCAATATACTTGTTGTGTACATGTTGCTACTAGTTTTCTCAATGACTGCATATGTATTAACATCACAGAAACTCAAAGTGGAAGCCCGGCTACGAAAACGGCAAAAATTTGATATCAAATATTATTCATTTTAAATTTATTAAAAAATCTATATATATAAAAGTGAAACTCTGTGTGTGTGTGTGTGTGTTAGCTATAGACTCCGAAACTGTAAAACCGATCGGGCTCAAACTTTGGTAAGTTGTTGTACACATACCAGGGAGTGTTTATGGGTGAAAAAAAGTGGGCGGAGCCACGCCCATAAAAAATTAGTTATCAGTTTTAGCTACTTGCACTTGACCGATTTTTCTGAAACTTTGCACACATATCGAGCTGTCATGACTAAATAATTTCGTGATAAGAAAAGTGGGCGGGGCTACGCCCCTAAAAAAGTTTTAATTTTTAGGTACTTGCACTGGACCGATTTTTCTGAAACTTTGCACACATATTAAGCTGTCGTGGCTTTATAATTTCGTGATTGAAAAAGTGGGCGGGGCCACGCCCATAAAAAATTAGTTATCAGTTTTAGCTACTTGCACTGGACCGAATTTTCTGAAACCTTGCAAACATACTGAGCTATAATGACTTTACACTTCCCTCATTAGAAAAGTGGGCAGTGCCACGCCCATTAAAAAAAAGGTATCATTTTGAGGTACTTGCACTGGACCGATTTTTCTGAAACTTTGCACACATATTGAGCTATCATGACCTTATGATTTCGTGATTAGAAAAGTGGGCAGAGCCACGCCCATAAAAAAAAGTTATAATTTTGAGGTACTTGCGCTGGACCGATTTTTCTGAAACTTTGCACACATACTGAGCTGTCATGACTTTAAAATTTCGTGATTAGAAGAGTGGGCAGTGCCACGCCTATAAAAAAAAGGTATCATTTTGAAGTACTTGCACTGGACCGATTTTTCTGAAACTTTGCACACATATTGACTTTACAATTTCGTGATTAGAAAAGTGGGCAGGGCCACGCCCATAAAAAAATTAAAATTTTTAGGTTTATGCACTTGATATCAATTAAAATTAAGAATGCAATTTGATTCATTAAGGGGCGTAGCAACGCGCGCCGGGTTTGGCTAGTGCTATATAAAGTTTAAACTTATAGTAAACTAGTGTTTTCCCGCGACTTCTTCTTGCGTTGTTATTGGGATGAAAGTAAGCCTATCTGTTTAACTAGGTTGTCAGGTACAATGTACCCAATTTCATTTAGTATCGTCAAGCCCTTTGTGCGTGCTTAAAGAACAAATTTTCGAACTTTCAACACCTAAACATACGAACATACCAAGGCATATTTATTCATAAGGTACTCTTGATTCGCCAGCTGATTATTTTTTTCAACACTTATTTTAAATTTCACCTGTCAAATTGCATAAATAAAAAAACAATTTTCTCTCTTTTCTAATTTATTTCAAATGTCAAACTTCATATATAAAAAATATAAACAAAAAATTCTCTCCGAACTGCAATTACCTGATGAATAAATATGCCTTGGAACATACAAACATTAAAATTTATTTTATTAGTAGGATTCCAAAAAATTGTTTTTTATTTTAATTTAATTAGATTAAATTAAATTTAAACTACTTTTAAAGAAAAGAAAAAAAATATTTATGTATATTATAAAACTTTATAGAAAAGACGATTTAGTTAACCCTTTGATGGTAGAATTAAAGTGAGCGCGGATAAAAATATTTTAAATACATTAAGTTATTAATCGAACTGACATTAATTTCAAGCCTCTATCACATTTGGTTTTACCGTTATAAGATGTTGCTTATAAGCAACATTGGTCCAAGGTGATACATTTTAAAACACAAATGAATATTGATATTTTGTATCATTTTTATTAATTTTTAAGAGAAATATAACAATTTTTTATGGGTTACAATATAGGTGTACCTTACATTTAGAACATTTTGATATAGGAATACCGGTATGGCATAGTCTACATCTTCCTTTTTCCCCCTGATCAAAACACATGGATTTTGAATGTTCTGATACGTATGATCGTTTTGTTGACGATGAAGCTCTTTCTGATGAAATTTTAAATGGTTGATGGTGCTGGAGATGCTGGCAAAGATGAGTCAGATTACACAACTGAAAGTATTGTCGATGAACGACGCCTTTTGGTTAAGTTTACAATACACATATTTTATACAACTGTAACAACATGTCAGCAAGGTCTACGCCTCCCATATGTTTGTTATATATATTTATATATATTTTTTTTCCTTTTGACACCGGCGTTTGCATTCTGAAACGCTCTTGTTACTCTTGAAAACTCTTGTTATCGTACCAGTGGCAAACAACTCAATTATGTGCTGCCTCATATCATATAAATAAATCATGTAAAAAACTTTTTATTTTAGTTGACCTTATTAAAGTTGTATTTTTCCTTTAATTACAATTAATTAATTATTAATTCGGCTTGAGGCCATTTATTGAAAATTATTTATAAATTAATTTAAAAAAAAAGTATATATGTAATAATATTTTTGTTTTTATTTTATTTATTTTTAGTAATTGTTTTTTCCCAATATTTCGATCAAACTTCGTTGATCATCTTCAGGGGATCTGAAATATACAGTCATTATATAAGAACACATAAAATATTTAACACAAAAAAAATATTAAAAGAAATTATAATTACAATTTTCTTGAAAATAAAATTTAATTTAACGTCAATTATTATCACAGAATACAATTATTATCAAAAGTTTTCTTATTACTAAAAGCTTATGTTTTTTGTTTTGCTCTATGTTTGTTTATTGTATGTCGATATATGTGTGCACATCCCTCCGTATCACTCTTTTAATTTAGTCTCTTATTGTTCGGTAAATCAATTATATGTAACATTTCAAGTTAGTATCTCTGCTTGTAATTCTCCTCTCTCGACAATATTTGTACATTATTAAAGTTTGGCTTATGTCCAGTTACCGCACAGTGGGATGCAAGTGCAGTTTTTTGTGAAAGCGGTTTTGGGTCGATTTAACGTCAGATTTATGTGATGCCATACTTGTCTTTAGTTTTGTTTTTGTAGTACCAACATATACTTTTTGGCATATATTGGACTCTTGTCCATCTCAATCATTTAATCTACGACCTTTTTTCGTGAGCTCCTTTTCATTCATAAGGAATAAGTTTTTCAATAGATTGCTCCGAATGGTTGTTGCTGCCAAAATACATATTTCTTCTAGTACAATCATTAGGCTTATGAAAGCGAACCAATTATAAAAGAAATAATTTATAATTTTTGTTTTGCGGCAAACAATAACTGATGAGTTACCCAATCCGAAAGATGGACACGTTTCTTCTCCTACATAGGGAGCAAAACCGTAAACGATATCTGAAACTCTCTAATAAATATTTTAAAACGCTTTTATTAGACTTTTTTGGTAGTTATTGCTTTAGATTGTGACGTCCTTTGCATTTATTCATTTGCTCACCAATACTCTGATACTTATCCTGGTCTATTTTGTTGCATTTCTGTAATCAAAAAATTATTGCTACTATGGACACATGTTGCCTATAAGCAACATTTTGTTTAAGAAATTCTGGACATAAAATATAAACTTTTTATAAATTTTTGCTAATTTTATTTAATTTTTTTTACCAGTTATTTATAAGAAAATTTAATTTTCATATAAAAATTCTTAGGTTTCTTGGTTTTTATTTAAATATTCCCAAAACACACAACTTCAACCAGTTACAATTTAAACACTTTTAAACATTTTAAAAATATACTTCCGTAAGCGAATGCTTAGACAATGAATTTTAGTGGAAAAACCCCGTTAACAAAAAAAAAACAAAAACTACAGCAGATATGACCGAAAATATATAGGCAACAACACATGTAGCAACATTTGACATTAAAGGGTTAAAAAAACGACAAAAGCTACCGGACGTTAATACATACAGTACACACTGTGTGAATTGTCGAAGCCGAATATAGTGCTCTAACATGTTTTTATTTAGATTTAGCTAATGTCGTAAAATTTCAACATTTAGTTATTTTTATATGTGACATTTTTCCAAATAAATAAAAAGGCTACGCTTAAATCTCTCTTAAAATTGTTAAATTTTTAATTCCAGATTATTAAAAAAATGAGCTTTTATATTCTTTAAACAAAATGAAATCAAAAAAAAAAAAATACAAGTAACTCTTACTTACATTCGGCCGTACCGAGTCTTATATATTCGTCACGCTATTTGTATTATCATGTTATTATCATAACTGATATTTTTATTTTGTAACTGTGACCATAATTTGTTTAAAAAATCAATAACTTAGACCTTTAAATAAAATTTTTTTTACCAAAAATTTTTTTCGCTGATATCTTTGTCGGTAATTGACCTTTTAAACCCAGATTTTGTTTCCTTATACACTCCAGTGTGTAGGGTATTAAAAAAGAAACGTATATGCATTATTTACTCTATATTGAACAGCCTATTTAAAAATCCGTTATATATATCACTCTCCCAGCTACATTAAGTTTGTGTTTTACTTTATTTATTTTATTTGGTTCCTTTTTGTTATTCAGGTCTAGAGTTAAAAAATCATTTAAACATGCAACAACTTTTCTGATGGTAGTAATTTTTAATTTTCCCTATAATTAAACAATGAAAATCGTGCAAAAGAGTTTTTTATAGTCTACGGTCAACTGTTTTACTAAACCTTTATTTTATTTTTTTATAAATAAGAAAAAACCCAAAGAATGTTAATAATTTATTAGCTTACCTGTATCTCATGCGTATATGCGAAAATACACTGGTTTGATATTGTCCTTCCAAAACGGCTGAATCAAATTTAGGATCTAACCAGGAATTGGAGGCAGCACGTTCGAAAGCGACTGGTAACATGACACTGCAACAGGAATGACGACGTCCGGTTTGACTTAAATACGTTTGGATGTGAGGAGCTAAAGCAATTTGTATGTCATCGGTGGAATTGTTACGACTGTCATTAACTAAAACGCCAGGTGGCATGGCGGTAAAGCTGACTGATTGTCGACGCGACTGTAAAAATAATGAAAAGAAGACACAATAGATTAAGCATTTAATTGTCCTTTCGTTTGTTTTGTTTTGTAAAAAAGAAGAAACAACAAATTAAGCATTTAATTGTCCCTTCATTTATTTTATTTTGTAAAGTGATAATACATTAAACGTATAAGTAATATTTTTTTTTACTACTGCTACATCGCTTTACTTAAGTGTTATAATTTATTACTCATACGTGAGGTGGTGCATTTTTATTTTGTTTTTTTTTTTGTAGAGGTTGACACTTAAGTTGTTATTTATGAGAGTACAGTTAAAAGCACAAGTTTTACTTTAATAAATAAATAAATAATTATATAAATAAATGTTAAGATCGAGTTAAGCAAATCATTTAAATATTTTATATTATTTTTTTTTGTTTGTAATGTTAACATTTTTTTTTTTTTTGATTTTTTACATATTAATTTAATTTTTGAAATTTCTTTTTCCTTACCATATTACAAACAATATAAAATTTTAAAGAATTCAATTAATTTGTGCGTTTAAGTTTGATTTTCTTATTGGTATTATATGTTTGGTAAGTTGTTTAAACAATATATGTAAGTCAAATGTTTACTTCAAATTTACAAACATTTCTTCTAAATTCTTTTTACTTTAACATCTAATTAAAATTTTTGTTATTTTCGTATTTGTTGTAAACACAATTTCTGTTTTCTTCAACTTACAAGGACAAGAGACATAACCAATTAGAAACTATGGCCTTATGACTTTTATTGCCCTTTATGTTCATTGTATACGTCTTTGTCCACTCAAAAATTATCAACAAACAACAAAAAATTTTAAGAAAAAATTGAAACACATTATGTTGTTTGCGATATACATACATGTATGGCTTGGGGTTATTACAAACATTATAAAATTAATAGAAAAATTATGGGAAGTCATTTTTACAATACATAAAGAAAGAAATTTAACATTTTTACCCTGAAGCCACGAAAAATCTGCCTGTACAAACGTTTCACGGTCCATTATACAATATGGGTATTTTTGTACTTCATTTGATTTTAATTTCTAAGAACTATTTTCGGCTTACACATTTTTTACAGCATTACTGTCAAGAAGTTGCTGGACTTTGCATTCTTTTTGTCTTCAACTTGTCGCACTAAATAGTCAAAGCACTGAGCTAGATGGGTTGCTTCTATACCAGATGTGTTAAAAACTTTTTTAATATGCCAAGGCATATTCATGCAGGTATATGCAACGGCGAATTAATACAACCAAGGCGAATTCAATAAGGTGAACTTATTAGATCAGCTGATCATCAGCTGTTGCCTACTTCTAGGGACAACTTGTCAAATTTTTGTGTATTTGTGACATATCGTTTTGTTTTACACTAACAAAATACACGTTTGTATTTTTTTCTTTTTGTAGTTGTTTTAGCGACAAGTTCACCTTATTGAATTCGCCTTGAATAAAACAATGCAACTTTTGAGGGGATGTTTTATGTTAAGGCCGATTCATATACAAGGGATGGAAAAGTTGTTATGAAATATTAAATATATTAAAATTTGATTAAAAAAGGATATTCATTTTTCAAACACATTATTAATGACGCAAAAGCAACAAATATACTTAAATTTAGAACATTTATTATCAAATAAGTACATTTAAGTTAATTATTTAATACCGAAGCCAAAATCACATTTTCCTTCCCTGCATTAATAATTAAAACTAAGGCAAATTTAACCAATTTTGTCAAAAAGTATCCCAATCAGCTGGGCTGATAATTTCACCTGTATGAATTCGCCCTGCTATATGCTTTGATTTTGATCTTGGCCTTTCTAATATCATGTAGACATTTTTTTTCTTACCGAAGTATACTTAAAGTCTCCTGATACAGTCCAATAATAATAAAAAAAAATTATGGCAGAGCTTTAACTTTTTTTGTAAATTTCTTGCAGGACCAATTTGGATTTTTAAAATTTTTGTTTTTTTAATTTTAGGAAGTTTTTTTTTTCGTCTCTCATTTCGATCAAACTCACAACAATTTAACGTTATTTCCATTAAGAATAATAACTGACATATTTTTTTAAATACAACTGATAAAAAAAAATTAAATTAAAATATTTTTTCCAAAAAGTGTTAAGATGCAAAACGTGTGTAAAGATTTTTTCGATCTTACTTATTATAATTGAATATTTTGAATATATGTCACTTTGAGATAATGGTTTACTTCGAAAACATGTTATGCAATATTTTTTTTATAGCCTTCACACGAGAAAAGTGTAAAAGGGAGATAAAGGAATTGATTTAGCTAATTCTGTCTGTTCATTTGTCCATCTGTCCGTGTGTATGATAAAATCAGTTTTTTGAAGCCCACACCTATGCTTCAGATTCCCGCATGGTAATAGTTTATCAGAAATGCTTTCAGAAATTTCGTTATTGAAAATCAGTTATGTCGTTTAAAACTCCTCGATTTAGTTCTTTTTTGGTATTTATAAAAATTGAATGATTAATTAGAATCGTAACTTCAAAAACAATACAAAAAAAAAGCGCAATAACAAGTAAATATATTAGGAATATAGAAGAAAATGTAAATGTGAAGAAAATGTCATTTGATAAGAAAAAAAATTAGAAATAAGTGTTATGCTTCCCATTTTCTAATTTCATTAAATTTTAATATAAACGGTAGTTTCAAATAACATATGAGTATAAAGAGCTAAGGAGCTGATGATAAAATTGTAGATAGTTTCAAAAATTCATTCCACTTGCTTACATCGTCATAACTTTGAATATTATTAAAATATTAACAAATCAATTTAAAAATGTTTTACGAAGTTAAATGATAAGAAAATGAACTTAAACTAAAATGAAATGATTTACAATATATTATTTTTTTTTTGGAAAAGATGTATGTATATAAAGTTACTTCAACTACTAATTAACTTTTAACTTTAACACTATAGTGACAATAAGCAATGAATCATAGCCTTAAAAACTACTATCGAGAAAGATTATAAAATACATTAACATTTTGCATTTAAACTTAAAAAAAATGATTTTTTTTGATTCAAGACAGGATGGCAACACTATCTATATATATAAAAGTGAAACTCTGTGTGTGTGTGTGTTTGTGTGTTAACTATAGACTCCGAAACTGTAAAACCGATCGGACTCAAACTTTGTCAAGTTGTTGTACACATACCAGGGAGTGTTTATGGGTGGAAAAAAGTGGGCGGGGCCACGCCCATTAAAAATTAGTTATCATTTTTAGCTACTTGCACTTGACCGATTTTTCTGAACCTTTGAACACATATCGAGCTGTCATGACTAAATAATTTCGTGATAAGAAAAGTGGGCGGGGCCACGCCCCTAAAAAAATTTTAATTTTAAGGTACTTGCACTGGACCGATTTTTCTGAAACTTTGCACACATATCGAGCTGTCATGACTAAACAATTTCATGATTAGAAAAGTGGGCGCGGACACGCCCATAAAAAAAGGTTATAATTTTGAGGTACTTGCACCAGACCGATTTTTCTGAATCCTTGCACACATATCGAGCTGTCATGACTAAATAATTTCATGATTAGAAAAGTGGGCAGTGCCACGCCCATAAAAAATAGGTATCATTTTGAAGTACTTGCACTGGACCGATTATTCTGAAACTTTGCACACATATAGAGCTGTTATTACTTTACAATTTCGTGATTGGAAAGTGGGCAGGGCCACGCCCATAAAAACAATTATTATTTTGAGGTACGTGCACTGGTCCGATTCTTTTGAAACTTTGCACACATATTGAGCTGTTATGACTTTATAATTTCGTGATTAGAAAAGTGGACAATGCCACGCCCATAAAAAATTATAATTTTTAGGTTTTCGAACTTAATATTCAATTAAAATTCAGAATGCATTTCGATTCATTAAGGGGCGGAGCAACGCGCGCCGGGTTTGGCTAGTTTTTACCATAAACATAAATAAGTCATATTTATTTATCATGTAATCGCAGTTCGGTAAGAAGTTTTATTTACGTTTTTATACCCTTAACACAGTGAAAAAGGGTATATATAGCTTTGTCATTCCGTGTGAAATTTCTACAATTTTCATTTCCCACCCCATAAAGTATATATTTTCTAAAATCTTATGAATAGTGGAGTCCTTTTAGCTCTGTCAGTCTGTCCGTGTGTATGTTGAAATCAATTTTTCAAGACTCCCGACATCGCCTGGACCCAAGTGATGTATCAGAATGTCAAAAATATTCGGGAGTAGATTGGTAGTGAAAATCAGAAACATTGGTACATAAAGAACTGAGATATGAGTAAAAAGCATGACCACCCCATTTTTCTTTTCACAACATTTATAATTTTACAATGGGATGTTTTTATATATGTATTTCATATGAGATGAATGGTGATACAAACAATCGTTATTGCATGACTACACGTTCTGTAGGGTATATAAGATTCGGCACGGCCGAATATAACACTCTTACTTGTTATATATGAGGTTTAAAATTTGCAATAAATGAGAGAAGGGAAAGAATTCTTTTCGGTTTATAGAATTTGGCTGCTGACGTTTAGAAAAATTAAAAAAACAATTAATCAGTAATAGGGTTGTCAGTAGTAGCGACTTCTCGACAGAGGTGGCGATATTAAAACTTGTTTGTCTTCCCAATTTTCGATTTGACGACATAGCAATTTGTTGGCGTATTAGAAAATAGTTGGCGATTTTGTAGGCTATTTTTTTACAGCCATGAATTTGTTATGAGAATTGTGAAATTTAATAAAAAAAAATAATAATTTTAATCTGGTATTTTTGTGTGTGAAATTTGAGCTATTCATATTTACGCGAACAAATTGTTGGCTCCTTTAGATGATGTGTAAAGAAGATTTCAGTTTATCGTATTTTCCAATGTAGATTTTATAATTTAGAATTAAGTTTTTTGTACCCTTCACACAGTGAAAAAGGGTATATATAGGTTTGTCATTCCGTGTGAAATTTCTACAATTTTCATTTCCGACCCCATAAAGTATATATTTTCTGAAAGCTTATGAATAAAGGAGTCGATTAAGCCCTGTCAGTCTGTCCGTCTGTCCGTGTGTATGTTGAAATCAACTTTTTGAAGCCCCCCGACATACGTTGGACCCGGGTAAGGTATTAAAATATCAGAAATATTCGGGAGTAGATCGGTATTGAAAATCAGAAACATCGGTACATAAACAACTGAGGTATGAGCAAAAACCCACGACCACCTCGATTTTTTTTTCACAAAAACAACACAACAACAACAACATACATACATACAAACGTATATACTGGTTAGAGAAAACGTGGCATCGAATCCCAGCTGAGGCAAAAAAAATTTTTTTTAATTTTTTTAAAATTTTTTTAAAATTTTTTTTTTATTTTTTATTTAATATATTATTTATATTTTTATTATTATTATTTTATTAAATTTTTTTTATTTTTTTTTTAATTTTTTTTTTTTTTTTTGTTTTATATATACAGTCAAAGCTCGGTTTAACGAATGATATATTGTCAGGCCCTTTCGTTATATCGAATAATTCGTAATATCGAAAAAATTTATTTTATAGTAATTTTATTAGGTTAACATAAAAAGATCAAATTATGTTTATTAATATTAATTTTTGCAATATCATATTTTCAAAACTAAAAAAATAGTTTTGTACATGTTTACTTTATTTTGTACTCCTTATTTCTTAAAATTAACATAAAATATAGAAATAAGTTGAGAATATACATTTGTATATGCCCCAGTTTGATTTCAGTTTATTAAATCGTCCATAATGAAAAATATCTTAGTTAAAAAGCATAAAAAGGTTTAAATGATAAAACTCTTAAAAAAGTGTTTAAAAATAGCTTGCGTTTCCTCCATTACAAAATTTGTTTTGTATTTCAATGGCTTTTGCTTTCAGTGCTGTTCCAATTACTGGTACAAACTTCTTCCTTTGATTCAGAAACCAATCGAACAGCTTTGCCTCCATATTTGGGCACTCACCTTCTTTAAGTGATCGACAGTTCTTCTATCCATATTTGGTAGCTTCAAGATTTCACACAATTTTGTCTTTCATTTTCTTTAATGTGCATATTGAAGGTTTTGGAATCCCATATTCCTGTGAAATTGCACTAAACTCTTTTTACAGTCATACAAAATTTTAATTTTTTCACTTAAATAAATTCTTTTTCTGTTTCCCATTCTTATTTTACGCTGAAACTCTTAACAACATAAAAAAAAACGTACTAAAATGCTTTTGGCATCAGCGCATACGCAAATATCAAATGAGTATTTATTAAAAAACAAACGGTATTTTACCGTTTTAGGTTCTCTTTTATATTGTTTTTAAACCTAAAAAAAACGTACTAAAATGCTTTTGGCATCAGCGCATACGCAAATATCAAATGAGTATTTATTAAAAAACAAACGGTATTTTACCGTTTTAGGTTCTCTTTTCTATTGTTTTTAAATTACATGTTAATATTTACACACATTTTGTATTGGATTTTTTAGCGTTTATTTTTTGTTTGAGTTTTTGCCCTGCATTCGTTATATCGGGTATAAGTTGTTTGATATGTTCGTAATATAAGGTAGTCAATTTAAAAATGTTGATCGTACGTTATATAGCGTTTTCGTTAAGTCGAGTATTCACTATACCGGGCTTTGACTGTATTATATATATAATAATTTTTTTTTTTAAATTTTTTTAAAATTTTTTTTTTTTTTCGTTTTTTAACATACATACGTGAATTTATAATTTTACAATGGGATGTTTTTATATATGTATGTACGTAATTCATATGGGATGAATGGTGACACAAACTACTGTTATTGCATGACTACACGTTGTGAAGGGTATATAAGATTCGGCACGGCCGAATATAGCGCTCTTACTTGTTTTATTATAACATTAAAGTGAACATTTACGTACTTGTCAAAAATTAAACAGTATTTTCAATAATAAACTCCACTAAAACTCGCCTTCAACACAGAACTCAATACGAACTTTTTGACGCGTTTTTATGAGTTGTAAATTATATGAATGTAAGTGGCACATGTTGCACTTTTGTATCTTCGCAATACAGATATGTTGAATAATTTTAAATCCAATACAATGCCTTTGAAACAAGAAGACAATATGGAATGCCTTGACAATGAAGAGTATAACATTTGAAATACATAAATAATACGATTGTAACTTAATACATACATATATAAATACATATCGGCGCTGCTTCGACATAATCAGTTAGTTGACAATTTTTATTTTTTGTATTGCTTTGACGTGTTCAGTTTTGTGATAATTTTTGAAATTTTATCGCCCAACACATCTATCCACCAAACCATTTAATGATATCTTGATAGACTCAAGAACAAACAGTTGTCGGTGTAATAGTGTAAAGATACAATATAAAATTATTTTTTTACTCTCCTGAAAACTTAGTAAAAAAAAAACACATGACTGAATTTGGTAGAGCAACGACGATATACATGTGTATGTTACAACTTTAAATGCTTATAACTCCTAACATACAAAACATCAGCTTTTATAAAATCAACTTGCCGATTAATATATAGATTAGATTTATTATAATTTTTTTTTCAAATACCACTTTGTTTATGCTATAATTCGCCAATATCCATTTTAAAATTCTAAAAGTTAAAATTAATCAATTAACAAGATGGGAATACATTTTAAATTTAAATATGTATATGAAGCCTAGAGATAACAAAATATATAAAATAAAACCGTTAAAGATTTTTAATTTCGTTGTAGTTGATGGACGGTAGGCGAAAAGGAACAGTCGAATTAGTTTTTGTTATTTATTATAGCAACCATCTTAACACTCAAATCTGGAAAAACTTATATTTGTACATGAATATTTAAACATGAATGTGCAGATTTTGAGACCGTGTGAGATTTGCGTTTTCGTTCCGATATGTGACAACAGTAGCATTTAATACTATTACTACTTTTTACTTTGTTGAACAAAGTGAGTTTCGTAATTGCTTCAAGAATGATTAAAACTATTGCTTTTTTAAAAAAGAAACCTTTTATGTCGTGTTTTTCTTGTCCCTTTTGATTTTCTATACACGTGTTTAGAGTGTTTTTTTCCATATCGTAAGTCACTGCTGGTGCCAATATTCTTTGCTGTTTTGTTTGAAGTGTGGGTGTTTCAAAGCAATTTATTTTGCAAAATTATTTCATTTGACTTTTATGTCTGTAAGTCAAAGCTGTGGCCATATATACAGTTTCTATGTATGTAAGCACATATGTGTGTTGTGTTGTTCATACTAACATTTTTTGTATATTATTTTTCCTTTTTGTAAAAATATAAACATAATGTCATCAGTTTTGTATGTATTTTTTTCTATTTATATCGTTAGAAGGTATGACTTTTTATTAGTATCGTTAGCAAGGATTCAATTGTTATTGTTGGATATTCACAACAATGATGTGAAAAAAATTAAATGAAAAGTGAACCAGCAATTTGTAGTGTTTTTGTTGATTTAGGACTTTATTCTTTTTTTATATTTTAAAGCAGTTAAACTAAATAAAAGATTATTTTTTTAAACACAATTTACAACAAAATATTTTTAGAGAAAATATTTCTTATTCATACATTAAATTAACTCAGAAAATTATGATGAGTTGACCCATTAGTTTTTTAATAAAATTTTTGTCTTGAGAAATTTTTATTTTACTGGGAGTTTTTAGCAGCATTTGCTATCATATGAAATTCGTTAATTGTTATTTTATTTGAACAGTTTTCGTTTTAAATTGTTTTAACTTTTCCTGAACAAGCTACCCACTGAGGTAACGAAATATTGGAACAAAATAAAATTATTTTTATAAAAAAACGGATCTCAAGCTTAATAAATAAAACAACTATTGATATAAAAAAAAAGATCAAAGACTTTTACTTGATGATTAACAATATTGTTTAAACAAAAATTAAAATCAAGTGAATTTAAGTAGAGATTTTTTTTTTGAATAAACTTTACATTTATCTTTTTACAAGAAGGACGTCAAGCTACAAATGAACCTTATTTTTTATTGTAAAAAACAATTGTTCGAATCAGATAGATAAAATCTAACTATGATGTCAAATTATATTTCTTTTATCAAGAAAACAAAAATTGTGGTGAAAAAACAAATTTAAGGGATAAAGGTTATCTCAATAAGAATTCAGTTCGAATTTTAAATAAAGACGCATAACTCTTGGGATATTTGTGATCTTTCGTTGTATTGTAAACAAGTCATGTTTTGATCAAGTACGGAATTATATATCCGTCAAATGGTCTCTACAACAGGCCATTGCTCCTTTCATACAATTATCCAAAGCCATTTAACAGAGATGTGACTGTATATCACCGATTACGAATTGGCACTTGGAAGTGAGCTCAGGAAATATTTCGTTAATTCGCATAATCCAGAGATTTCACAAAACCCCCCCCAAAAAAAAAAAAAAATGCACTGCATTAAAAGGCAAAACCTTAATCGTCAGTTGAGATCAGAAGTTTTTAAGATGATTTTTTATGGATTTAGTTGCTGCAATGAATATATAGTTTATTGCGCGGTGTGGCAGATAGCCTCGACTTGCTAAAACCACATTACGTCTAGATCCATGCCATTCGACTGAAGCAAGAACAAGATCTCCGTTATTTTGATCCTGTCACGAATTGTTAAAGTCACTGAAATTTCGGCCGCTTGACTAAAATCCACACCAGATAATTGGTCGCTGTGGGAGCATTTATTTTCATTAGGATTTTCTGAGCCCCAAATTTGACAATTTTGCGACTTCACAAAGCTATTCAAGAAACGCGAAGAAAATGATTTTTTTAAAAAATGGCATTGATTTTACTTTGCTCCATTACCCATTGAACGAATTGCTCGCACTTTCTTTGGTCTGCTGGTTTGAGCCCATGAGTAAGCTGAATTTTTTAGGCAATAAAGTGAAGGTGTTTTGTCAAAATTGGCAGCATATCCCCTTTTTAGATGTGAAGTTGTTAAGAATGATGTCAAATTTATGTTTTTACGTTTTCGACGACACTCTCGTTTACAACGGCAATGTTTTCACAAGACCGACTGTAACGTCCACAACCGATCCAGTAAGTTTTTAACATTCTTTGAATGTTAAGTACACGTTTTTGAAAGAAATTGTTTCCAAGTTTGCGAGCTGCTTCAGCATAACTTTAAAAATTTTTGTAAAACGTTAACCCTATTATAACGCTTCAATTTAAATAATTAAAATAAATTTATGTGACCGCTGCAAAATTTCAGAGCTGTCACTTGCACAAACAAAAAATTACACTAAATTTATAAATTGAATTCTTACTGAGGCAACTTTAAAAAATTATTTGAAACATCGACTTTTTAAAATCTTAAAAATAGTTTTATAATTGGATACTTTGTATAGTAACACAACATCGTCATCATAGAAAACTGCTTGCCTCATATAATAAATAAATATAAATAAATAACGGCAATTCAACTCGGCTCCACGGCACTACCAATATTTATTTACATCACCGCTTTTATTTGTGTTTGTTGTGATATGCAATATTTTGTAAAAATTTTATTTTAAAACAAAATTAAAAATTGTTTTAATTTAATTTCTTTGTTTAATTTCGTTTGTTAAAAATGTACGATAATTTTTATGTTACTGTGATAACATCTCTACAAATATTTATCGTTTTCAAAATGTAATGATTTTAAAAAAAGTTCGGCATGTTTGATAGAATAGAATTAAGAGAAGTAAGAGATAATTAAATAAGTTTATACATCAAATAGCAGGTTTCTATTGCTATGTAACGAATCAGTTGATAAAATCTGTATATGCTCTTAGTGAATAAAAATGCATTTTGAATTTTTATTGAATATCAAGTGCAAGCTAAAAATTGTAACTTTTTTATGGACATGGCACTGCCCACTTTTTTTATCACGAAACTGTATAGTCATGACAGCTCAATATGTGTGCAAAGTATGAGAAAAATCGGTCAAGTGCAAGTTGCTAAAAACGATAACTTATTTTTTATGGGCGTAGCTTCGCCCACTTTTTACCACCCATAAACACTCAATGGAGTGTGTACAACAACTTGCCAAAGTTTGAGTCCGATCGTCTTTACGGTTTCGGAGTCTATAGCTAACACACACACACACATACACACACACACACACACACACATACACACAGAGTTTCAATTTTATATATATAGATAGATGTATCTTAACTTTCCATAGGTTAAAATAGATTTTTATGTTGAGAGCGTAGTACATAAACATATTGTTAAAAAAGAACAAGCAAGAGTGCTATATTCGGCTGTGCGGAATGTGCCATTATGTACACAGGAATAATTACCACATCGTAGCTTTTCTTTATTATTTCCGAAGCAACCTTTTATTTAAAATTTTTACATAGTTTACTAAATTCTATTAGCCAAGCCCTTTCATTTAATACCCATACTGATGGGGTTGAAAAAAAAATATTACGACATTTTGTTTTAGACACAATCTTGGATTTTACAATCGTTTTTAATAATTTACTATATTATAATGGTTAAGCCCTTTAATTTTATACTAACTTTGTAAGGGTTGAAGGGAACAAAGCCATATATCCTCAATTTTATTTAGGACGCCATGTTAAATCTTTACTCTTTCTTAGTTTACAATATTTGCTACGCTAGTCAAGTCCTTTCATTTGATGCCTATGTATATTAAGGAGGTTCAATGAGTAACATTTTGAACTAACAGATTTGACACATATAGAAATTTATTTTCCGCTATTTTGTAGTGACCACCATAATGGATTTTAATTTACTTATACTAGTCATGTCCTTTAATTTGTATTTTCCCATAAAAGTTTTGTTTATGACTTTGCCGATTAGTGGCCGATTTGTCCAAAATTATTTGCGAAACAAACGTAGCAAACGTCTCTTTAAATTAACGTAGAGGTGAAAAATTTTGATTTTTGTGGTAAAAACATGGGAAAAAACAAAGCAAGTTGTGTTTATTTACTCACATCTCAGGCAGTTATGGGACCGTCTTGTTGGATTTAAATAGCGATTCATTTCCGGATACATATATCCAAAGGATTGATAGCACATGCAGGTCTGTGCGTTCAGACGTACATTGCTTAATCAATTCCCCCCACTGAACAGCAAGTTATGACGAACTTGTAAGAACGTTTTATTGAAGTCGGCTGTTAGGTTTTTAAACTTTATTGAGAATTTTTTAAGCAATACAAGAAGACAAAATTTTCTGTGCAGAAAGTATTTATCGAATAAACTTTTACAAAAATATGATTTATTGAAAATGTTTTTTTGAAATAGTAAATACTGATTCAGTATTAGCATATGAACTGTAAGGTATTAATATAAGCATATCCATTTGAACATTTTTTTACTTAGTACAATAACAAATAGTCATTCTCCTAATCAAATCGGCCGACAAAAGTTACCTAAATAATCCATAACCAAAAAGTTCTAAATATTTTTGCACACTTATTTAATTTAAGTGCTCAGTTTGTTTTATTAAAGAATATACAGAGCGTCAAGGTCACGTCAATGAAAGCTCTGACAATTTAAGCTTAATTAAAATTTACAAATAAAATGACAACTTTTCATATTATTTTCTTGCTACTTTTATTTCATTTTATTATTATATTATTATGTCGTTGTGATAAGTTGGCAAAATGAAAAAAAAAAAATTTTTATAACAAATTAACTTTTTCTTGGCTTTTGGTGTTTTAATTTATTTATGGAATCATATCATGTACCCTCATACTCGTACTATTTTTAGTATTTCATTTACAAAAATAAACAAAAAATGTAATAAAAATTAAAAAATACTACTTGTGTTTTATATTTTGATAAGATTGTATTCCCCATTAACTAAATGGAGGCATATGGGCATTTCCATATCATCGTACGTGACATTTGTACTCCTATAAAGTGGAGTAATTTTTGCAAAAGTAAGAGTAACTGAAACAAAATTAGATCTTTATGTTCCAATCAAAGGGTAGTTTATTTAAAAAAAAAATTAATTATATTCGAATCATTGTTGTCTAAAATATCCAAAAAAATAAGAATATATCGTACGTGACATAAAACAGAAGTGATTTTGAGGTATATATCTATATATATAAAAATCAGCGAATCTTGGGAGATATTTTTTCTTTTTTTAATTTTTTACACTAAACCAAATATTTTTCATTTAAAATCCATCATAAAGGGTCCGCCATCTAACGTTTTTTTTCAACTAGTGCTTATTTCGTGAATGGTAACACTTAGCTCATGTCTGATTTTACAGGTAATTAGTTTTATCTTTCCGCTGAACGAATATGGTTGTGTATACGCTTGAACAACGCTGGGAAATATTGCGACATTACTTTAGCCGATTTTGTAAAAAAAAAAATCTTTTCAGATGAAGCTCATTTTGATCTTGGCGGGTATGTAAACAATCAAAATTGTCGCATTTGGGGCACAGAAAAGCCGATATACCCAAAACGAGTCACTGTTTGGTGCGGATTTTGGTCCACAGGCATAATTGGGCCATTTTTCTTAGAAAATGAGCAAGGAGTGGCCGTGGTCAATGGCGATCGTTATCGAGTCATGTTGAACGAATTTTTGTTCACAAAAATTGAAGAGGACGGCGCTACGTGCTACATAGCAAAAGCTACACTTTTTTATAGCATTTTTAAAAGAAAAGTTATTTGGTGGACCCTTTACTTAATTTAAAACAATCTTTTAATGATTTTATAATAAATTCAATTTAATATCGTTCGTGACATATCGTACGTGACAGATTTTTCTCTAATAGCATTCTTAAGTAATAAAATTTATATTATTTTAAGAAAAAAAGTTAAATTCTAAATTAGGTGCTCTTGCGACTGTTCAAATACGACTGACGGAGACAAATAATGTTTTTGCACTACGTACGTGACATTAAAATAACATCCAAGGGAAATAAAAAAAAAAACCGCTAATTGGACTTTATATTTTCTTTTTTATGGATCTTGTTAATTGTTGTTGTTACCTTAATTTTAACGCATATTTACAATTACAATTTATTTTTACAATTTAGTGGTCAAAAAATAAATAGTTGATTGCAATTGTTTAAAATAAGTCAAAGAGATTATCAGATTAAGCTCTTATTATCGCTTTTAAAATAATTTAATAAGCTTCTAATACCTGCGCATAATAAAATTTGTGTGTGTTTTTTTTATCAATAAACTTATATTGACAAACTTTCACGAGTTTTTATTTTTATAGTCGTGGTTGACATATTCATGGAAATGCCCATATGCGAACGAATATGATGCATGATATGAAATATTAAGTGACAGCTTTAATATCGACAATAATGTTCGTCATAGACACGTTTAAATAAGCGCAGGGCTGGGATTAAAATGCATTAATGGGGAAAAAACCCACAAATAAATGTTATATTAAGTCTTATGACTGAAAGAACACGTTAATGTTCTTTGTATATATTTATAATAATGTATTTATAGTTTTGTTATAAGGAAAAGTTTTATTATTATTTTTGTTTGTTGTTTTGCTTAACAGATTGCTGAAAACTTTAATTTTCATTATTTGTCTTAAACAAAAGAATTAAAATCGAAAATCCCAGCTGCCGTAAAACAGCAGTGGCCACTAGAAACACTTTTTATCACTTAATATGTATATATAGGGATGCATAAATTACTGCTAGAAAAATGCATATTGTGTTTTGTTTAGTGCATGCAAGTCGGCATGTTGCCAAAGGAAGACATTTTTTTTTACATTTTGAACTTGTGCTTCTACAAAAACAAATATGTATATTTGTTATATGAATGTGATACACTTAAGCTATGTTCACATTAGGCAAATATTCTTCCAAATGTGCACAATCAATATTTTGCGTAAATATTTATTTAATTTCAAACCATGTTACAATGAATTGGTATGAAATTAGTTTAAATTGCAAAATATTTTAATTAAAATAAATTTTATTTACAAGAGCAGTTACGGCTATTTTGTCACATATTTGCCTAATGCGAATGTAGTTAGACATGTAGTTTAAAAAAGGACGAAAAGAAAACGTTTGTCATGCAAATGAAATTTTATTATACCCTTCACACAGTGAAAAAGGGTATATATAGGTTTGTCATTCCGTGTGAAATTTCTACAATTTTAATTTCCGACCCCATAAAGTATATATTTTCTGAAAGCTTATGAATAGCGGAGTCGATTAAGCCCTGTCAGTCTGTCCGTGTGTATGTTGAAATCAACTTTTTGAAGCCCCCCGACATCGCTTGGACTCGGGTGAGGTATTAAAATATCAGAAATATTCGGGAGTAGATCGGTATTGAAAATCAGAAACATCGGTACATAAACAACTGAGATATGAGCAAAAACCCACGACCACCTCGATTTTTTTTCCACAAAAACAACATTACTGGTATATACTGGTTAGAGAAAATGTGGCATCAAAATCAAAAAAAATTTTTTTATTTTATTTTTTATTTAATATATTATTTATATATTTATTATTATTTTTTTTTATTTTTTTTTTAAATTTTTTTTTTTGTTTTATATTTATTATATATATTTTAATTATTTTAAAAAAATTTTTTTTTTTAATTTTTTTTTTAAATTTTTTTAAAATTTTTTTTTAACATACATACGTAAATTTATAATTTTACAATGGGATGTTTTTATATATGTATGTTTTTTATATGTATGTACGTATATCATATGGAATGGTGATACAAACTACTGTTATTGCATGATTAAATACACGTTGTGAAGGGTATATAAGATTCGGCACGGCCGAATATAGCGCTTTTACTTGTTTGTAATGACTTTATTTTGATGTCGAAATATAAAGGGTGTCGCAGTGAGAATAAGCTTTGGTTTAATTTTTTTTTGTGCAAATGGCAACTCTGAAAATTGGTAGCTGTCACATTTGTTTATTCCGATTACTAAAAATGAAGTGATTTACGAAAGAACATTTCGTAATAATTATGAAAACTTATTACAAAAGTTGGGAAAGTTGTGATCGCTCCCAAACCCTATGACCCTATCGCGTCAAATAATTTGAAGAAACTGTGTATGTCTCTTGAAGACATTGCTGTTGTAAATGCGAATGTCGCCGTAAACTCCAAAAAATAAATTCGGCATTGTTCTTAGCGAATTTTGACAAAAGACCTCCAGCTTTATGCTTATAAAGTTCAGCTTACTCAGGAGAGCAGACCAACAGACCACGTACTTTTGAAAAAGTAATATTTTCTGATGAAGTGCATTTCCATCTAAATGGCTTTGTGTTCGCACAAAATTGTCGAATTTGGGGCTCAGATAATTCTCGTGTAATCTATGAGAAGCAAATGAACCTACAAGGAACACATTTATGGTGTGGATTTTTATCAGACGGCATGATTGGGCCTTACTTTTTAAAAGTGCTGATGATGAAATCGTAGATGCTTTCGAAAATTCTAATATCGAAATAGTTTTTCAATATTCTTAAAATGATTACAATTTAATTTAGTTTAATGAATGCTCTTGGAAAATTAAATAATAGAAAAATTAACTTAAGCCAGAATAAAAATGATTTATTATAAATTTCAAAATAAAAATTTCGAATAAATATTAATTTATAAATATAAAAATATTTACTAAAAATTGCTTTTGAATTTTGTTTTCATAACTCTGCAGAAGTGCAGATTATGAAATTATAGAATTTTTATTAGCTTAATGTTTTAAAGTGTATTAAATATGCTTAACAAAATACAATAGGGGTTTGTGAGTTGTAGAATTATAAAACGTTTTCTAACAATCCATTCCTCTACTACATTAGCCTCTAACTGTAAGAGAAGGTTTTAAGAAACAAGAATGTAGTTGATTATTATTTTTTTCAGTTTTATAATTTGTATAACGCAAATTTACACCATAAACTGCATATTTTTTTTAAAGCAAGTTGAACTGTGTATTTAATATGTGGATGACTTATATGCTAATACTGAAAAACTAGGGAAAAGGAATGTTGATTATTAAGGTTCATAATTTATATGAAAGGATAGCTAAACCTCTTTGCAATATATGACAAAAAAATGATAAGAAATATATCGTGTTGCAAAATGAAAAAAAATTAACAACAACATTATCACAACATCAAAATTGTATTGCCACTGATGTTTTAAAACCCACAGAATTGAGTAGAATAGAGTGGTTGTGTGTGTATAGCGGTTTATTTGCTTGAATTATTTGGAACATTGTTTTCGTGTTGCTGGTGGTGGTAGATGCTGCTGTTATGGTTTGTAGTTGTGTTACAAACTCGAATTCAACTTCGCGTTTACATTGACCTAGTTTAATTTAATTTTTTTTAACCAAACAGTTTAAAAGAATAGTATGCATACAGACATTTATATTATTTGTACGGTTTATGGTTATATTTAGAACATATTTACCTAGAATATGTGTAATATATACTCGAACATATGTACGTACGTACTTATGTGTTTATTGATAACTTGATTGTTGGTACTGATTTCTATTTGGTTTGACTTGACATTGTTAATATGTTTGGTTTTACGAATACGCTGTTGCAAGGCAGATCTCTAAAGGTTGACATTCATTATTTAGGATTTTTAAATTTTCAAAATAAATTCTAACTTCCACAGAAATTTTGACAAAACTTTGTATATAGAAGTTTTAATATTTAATCTGTATTAACGAAAACACTTTTAAAAAACTATCCATTTATAGAAAACTTTCCATAACTTCTGTTGGCTAAAAGAAAATTGCTGAACCTTGTTTTTCCGTTGTGAGAAAAAGATGCGGTAAACAATTAGCATATGTAATAAACTTTTTTGCATAAAAACTGTTTAAACAAATTTTCAAAAATTATTTTTTCTAAAAAAAAAGATTATTTTTTATCATATTCATATGCATGTAATTTAAAATGTAGCTTGGAATGTATTTAAATTAAAAAAAAAAAAAAATTCATATAAACAGTTTTTTCTGTTGAGCTTGAGATCAATTTTCTTAATAAAAAAAAGTAGAAAAAACTGTTTATATAAATTAAAAAGATCGAAAACATGAATTTATTATATAAAAAAGGTTTTCTTAAAATAGATTTTAAATGCATTTTATTTTTTGATGAATATAAGCCTTAAAAGTTATGTAAAATAAATTTTTAATTATTGAAAATATTTTTTTCACTTTTTATTCTAATGACTAAATCTTATATTTAGAAAAAAATATTTTAATGAGTTTTCTTTCTTACAATTTGTATAATATGAATTTTTTGTTACAAACTCTTAGGGATAGATTATAGATAAATAAATATTTTTGTCATAAAATTTAAAAAAAGTGTAAAAGTTTTACAACAAACCATACAATGGTTGGTTGTCGTGGTACTTCACTGACTGCCCGAACTGTCAAGTGGAGCCTGTATGACCACATTTTGACAAGACCACATCGCTTAACAGATTTTTCGTCTCTTAGAATCAGTCTAAAAGTGGGAAAATACTTAAAGCATATCTAAGTCGCTCACGACCTCAAATACATCAGAGAGATAAGCCAGTGAATGGTTATCCAGGATTCTGTGTCTTCTGACAGCTAGGGCTGTACATTGGGAGAGAAGGTGAAATACCGATCCTTCTTTCTTTAAATCCATATAGCTGCGACAATAGTTAATAGAGAGAAGTCAAAGTCGGCTCCAATATTTACTTAAGAACCAGCGGACGGTTATTAACGTCAGCAAAACCGAAATGCCCTTTCGACCTCAACTCGTCAGTTGCAATGTGCGGTTGATATATATAGAGGACAAAGCAAAGCCTCTCATGGCTAGCATATCCCTTGCCTTTTACCTTAGAGGTCTTTATGCATAGGGAGTTAAACTAAAGCAACGTTAGGCAACGTTAGTCCGAGTCTTGACAACTATTTTCTGCATTGATCAAATATTTGGGACGTGGTGGTGTATGACCTGAGTGACAAGAGTACAGCCTGACAAAAATAGCAATATTCCCGTCATTCAAATAGGCTCCCAGATATACACTACATTCATCCAGAAGGCGAAATGATAGCTCTATGTCTAGTACTTCAAAAACTCATCGGATCCAACTCCACGGCCCATCTAAGAAGAGTCCGTATAGTTCATATTGTCGTAGCTCCCTATTAAGCCGTCTCTATCCCACTCACTCCAGGAAAGAATTAGCACTTTAAACGCGTTGGCAAAACCCGTATGGGTAGTTAACACAATACAATACTTTTTATTCATTTTAAAAACTTTAACATTAAGACAATACGGCATTTGGCACTTCTTTTGAACGTACTAATTGTATTAAAAAATATTTTCGATCAAAAAAATTTTTGCTAATTTTTTTGTAAAATATATTGTTTTTAATACTCTTGCATAGAACTTTTTCGATAAATTAGCTATGTTTTGCGACATTTTTAATAATTTGTTTGCTTGAGTGGCAAGGACTATGGTACTATGAATTAACTCCCCATTCTTTTTCAAACATTGTAGGAAATGAGATTTATTTAATTTTACTTAAATAACAACTTCCATATGAAAGGTGTAACGCCTTCGCTTAAAATAGCGTAGTGCCATTGGGATTTTAATAGGGAGCAGGGAATTAAAATCCTCGTCGATTTTAACATGCGGGTTGGATATACCCCTTGGCCAGGCGCAGATATTTTTAGATCTATTCAACGGCTTCGCTTATTCCGCCAGTATCATACTATCCATGGGCACAGCTTAAAATGATAATGTGTAATAGGATACAGTAAGTCCTTTTATTCAGGAAATCCTAAATTTCTGGAACCGGCGTTTAAAGTTTACCAGAGTATAAAATTTATGAGAATTTAAATTTACTGCGCCTTAACACCTTTCTTTGTTAAATTGTAGGGCATTAAGCTTTATTATTTGGGAGTAAGATAATAGTTTCATTGTATGTATAAGATGAAGATGCTTTGTGACGGCCCCATGCTCACAAGAATAGTATTGGAGAAAAACAAAATACTAACTTTCATGGTGAAGAAAATGGAAAACGCGCAACTAAGAAAATATACCTGATCATTTAGGGAATAATGATTCCATGAAGCGCAAATTTTAAAAGGTGCTGCAAGCGCGTCGTAGCTTGTGGAACCTGAGTTTACTTTGTCACCGCTTCTGTCTTGATACGCCCTACTGTGAAGGAAAATTATGGTATTTGACCAAGATTCAAATTTCACCCAAAATGTTTTCAACATTTTTTTAAAATTTACTAGTTGTACAGCTCTGTCTTTCTGTGTAATTTGTATATTGCACAATACATGGTCTATTTCCTTTGTAGCTGCTCTTTTTTTTTGTTGCTGCTGTTATTATGCCTGCCCGGTTGCCTGCAAGATAGCAACAGTTCAGTTTTCATTCCATTTGCCTTCAGTGTCATTACTAAATGTCGCAGCGATTGGTTTTACTTTTTAATGGCTGTACCTGGTAGATTTTACATCGCTGAAGGTTGTTAGTGGTAGCCTTTAGGTAGACATTTTATAGAAGTTCATGAGAAACGTAAGCACGTATCAGTTTAAAAATAGAAAGAAAAAGGTTTATGATATTTTAAAACTAAACTTGCGTTTATGTATTAGTAACAATTACAGAGTAGAATTCAAAGACCATTAGTTCAATGCATTTCATTAGGTAAGTAGGAAAAAGGTGCATTTTAATATATTCTAAAGCAGTTTTAATTTTCCAGAATGTTTTTAAATAATCTCAATGAAACAAATTCTTAATGTCTTTTGCATATATCAATGGTCGACAAAAGTCGTTTAAGTATAATTTTATATTTTCTTTAGAAATTAAACCACATACTTAAAGCTCGTTAGTCAGAAAGTTATAGTTGTGATTTAAATATGATAATTAAATGCAATTTGCTTATAAATACAAAATTGATATAATGTCTAACTTGAAATCGTGTAATATTATTATTCAATTTAAAATTAAATAACTTTCATGTAATCAGGGCTAAAAGATTAAATAAATATTAACAGAACTAAATAAATAAAGCAGCGCTATATTCGTCTGCGCCGAATTTTATACACTCTTCACACTGCCGACACATGGACTAAAAAAAACAAACTAAGAAAAAAAGCAAACAACTTATGTACCAACCATCATGGCTCTCTTGTCTTATCATGATTTAAAATGATTGTATTGAATGCCCAGCAGCACTTTTGTTGCTCAGCTGTCAAACTTTATGTAAAGAAATTATTTTCTGCCTATGCTCACACATTTGAAATGTCAAGCTTTATAGTGTACGATATGGCTATATGTTTAATGCCACCATACAATGGTTATGCTTTTACTATTAAATTTTTAATTTTTTTTATTCTCTTGTTGATAATCCCTATGAGCAACTCAGCTAACTTTTATTCAGCTTTTTTCGTATCTAGTTTGGATTTTTTTCATCGGGCTAGGTTAGGTGAGGTTAAATTAGCACAAACCCATAACAGGTATACACGTATGCCCCATTGGGATGTTGTGCGCTCTATAGGAACGAAAAATTTCCCTAATGAAAACATAATCCTAATTTCGTCAACATCAAATATCGACTAGGTCAAAAACCCGGTTTTCGCAATGTTATCCCTTATTGATCTCAAATTTGAATGTCTCAGGCACTCCAAGTTCGGCATAGTATCCACTTTAAAATGTTCGCGCCTAATACGCCCAAACGCAGGGCATTGACAAAGGCAATGTTTCAAAGTCTCTTGCTCCTCCTCGCATGCCCTAAATGTCATTCGATAGCCAATGCGAACTGGATGAGTTCTCATTTCCGTGAGATCCGTTATCACACCAGTTAATCTCCTAAGTTTCAGTCTACTTAGTTTCAGAACTTCCGTGGGTCTAATTGAGTATTTTTATACCCTTCACCTGTGGTGCACAAGGGTATATATAGCTTTGTCATTCCGTTTGTAATTTCTACAATTTTCATTTTTGACCCCATAAAGTATATATTTTCTGAAAACTTATAAATAGGAGAGTCGATTAAGCCCTGACCGTCTGTCCGTGTGTTTGTTGAAATTAACTTTTAGAAGCAACCATATGTTTTTCAGATCTGTGTTTGGTATCAATCTTTTTGAAATATCCGGGAAAGAATCGCTATTAAAATTCAGCACAATCGCCCCATAACTTCCTGAGATATGAGCAAATAAACACGACTGCCTCTATTTTTTCCCATATTTTTACCACCAAAATTAAAGTTTTTCAGCCATAGAATATTTTATAGGTACCTTTGCTACTATTCGTAGATATATTAGTAAAGATATTAGTGAAAAATTTTGGATAAAGCGGGCTATAATTGGTAAAGTTATAAGCAACTTTTTTTTTCAAAAATATATATTCCAAAAATTTACAAACAAAAATCAATTTTTTCAGCTTCTAGGCAACCGAGAGGGACAATATTGATATCATCTGAAAGGACTTGACAATATTAGCACTATAAAAAATTAAAATTCATGTTGGCCGCCACTAGAAAATGGCGGACAATAAATTTATATATGGGTCAAATCTGGTATCTCAAAATTTAACTTCTTGAACCCCCTCAATATTGGTATCAAATGAAAGGGCTTGACCAGTAGAATACAGTAAATTATTAAAAAATTAAAAATCCAAGATGGCATCTAAAACAAAATGACGGATCAAATTTTTTTAACCCCATCAATATGGGTATTAAAATAAAGGGCTTGAAATGTAGAATATAGTTAGTTCCGCAAAAATTCAAAATAAAGTAAGTTGGAAATAATAAGGAAACATATCGTTGAACATGAAATATAGGTTAAGCTACGATGTGGGATTATACCTATGAACATGACGGTGAAAAGTATTATCAGATTCGGCACGGCCGAATATAGCACTCTTACTTGTTTTAACATTGCGATGCCCTAGGCAGTAGCCAATTGTCTTACTCTGCATGGCTTTTAAACTAACTTAAAGTTGGCTACTTAAAAGCTGGTTAAAAGTCACCCTGTTTAAAGTAAGATTAAAATAAGTTGTATTAAGGTAAACTATTAATTGACTTTTTTATTGTTAAAACTTTTTGTGAAATAATTTCAATTCATTTCCTTTATCATTGATTGATTTCCCAGCAGAAATCAGTTAACATTTCTGGGAACCACTTGCCGTTATATCTTTTTTCCAGGTCTGTTCAGACTCATATGCTTATGCTCTAATAAATCTGGTCCGATGAAATTGCGCAATATATATATCTATTGTGGTTTTGTATCTGAACCGCAGAATGCAAGTATGCTGCGGATAAATGTGTACTTGCACTTAATTGTGAATAAAATCAACATTTGTGCATCGATTTTAATTATTTATGGCTGTTTTAATTTTTGAAGACAAAAAAAATTATTCATTTTATTAAAAATATTTCTTTTTTGCCACCAATTTCTGAATAACATCGAAACAGTTGAAAATTGGAAAAATTTATGTAAGGTTGACTTAAAGGTGATTTTATCCCGTACCTTTTGGTGTTTTAATTATTCAAGAAGCCGTGAAAGAGTTATATTGAAATAATTTAGTGTGGTCACCTTGTTTAGGGGAAAATATTGCCCATAGCCATTAAAAATTCTGTACGCGGATTTGAATTTAACCAGCTGATATCAGCTTATTCCAAATATTTATGTTTAGGGACCAATTTTTTATGCAGACCAGTGTAGTTTATAAAATAATATAATTTTTACAATAATTTTTACATTCAGCTGTAGTTATTAATTCTTCAAAAGTATAATAAAAGCAAACAAGCAGTTATGCCTTTTAAAGTCTTTTATTTTTAGAGCAACAAAAAACAATTATTCGGCAGTATCCTTATAATTGGGTAACTTCTGCGTTACTTTTTAGTTTATTAAATCTAACTTAACCCACCGTTGCAAGTGCAAGTGAAAAAAAAAACCAATACACTAACACTTTTTTACTAACACAACCACACTTTGGCAACCTGCGACTCAGCTTGCGAATAAATTTTTAAGCAAGTAAAATTTTTACAGTTACGGCAGGTAAAGCGACAAGCCGAAAAATAGTGTTGTCTAATACTGAGTTTTTTGTTAACTCACTAATATTTCATACAATTGTGGTAAATAATTCAGCTAATTTTTTGAATAAATATGTATATGAAAAATGTAAGTTTTAAGTTTTAATATAAATATCAGTTTTTAATAAAAAAAAAGTATATTAAAAAGTTATATGTCTAAAGGTAACGTTCAATAATGGCTATTGACAACACTTAATTACAAATTGAAGCAGCGCTATTTGTTTTAAATTTGTTTGAAGTTTATTTGTTGACGACATTTTAAAAATGAACTTGCACTGTGCTGTGTAGCCACTAACAAAAAATTTTTGTGTTTTTTTTGGCATTTCTCCTGATTTTCGTTAGTAATACGTATACACTACTTGCAAGTAAATACTTGCTTGTGGCAACGTAGGGTAAAGTCCGTTATTTGTATTTTCGTATGTATGGCTGTGCACATGGGGATATTATAATTGTTAACCATGAATTTAATTTCCGTTTCTTCATAAATACGTTTGTACATCTCTGGTCAGAGATATGGTTAAATGTAAATAATAACCACGAAACAGCATAAAATGTTTAACATATGAAATTTTTATCATACTACCTACCTACAAATACATACATATGTAGCAATTTTTGCTTTTTTAAATAAATAAAAGACAGTCAATTTATTTAAACTTTAAGGGCACTATATTTTATAATATGACAACTGAGTAAAAAAGGCATATATTTAGTAATGTTACAAGCAAATTCCCAGTGTGTACTTCTTTAAGTGGCATATGTTTCATAAATTTTTGTTAAAATTTTAGGTCCCTAAATATAAATTTTTTCTTCTATTTTCCAATTTTTTTTTTATATTTCCTTATGGCTTATATTTCATAATATTTTAACTTACCATTTTTCCATTGACACAAGTGTTCCATTTAATATTGCCATAGGTATTATTAATTTTCGGAATGTTTATATGTAAGCACAAACAAGGATATTTATCTCAAGAGTATTAACATCTGTTAAGTTCAATATGCATACGCGTTTTTTTTTACAAATTTTTATTAATGTTACAGAAAAGTTTACAACCAGAGGCTTTTAAACAAATAAGCAAAAAATATAGGATGAGAAGGCTAGCACACAGTTACCATATCAAAAACTTAACAGTACAATAACAATTATATTTATAGCTTTTTTTAAATAATTTTTTTTTGTTGCATGTATACATATTTCACCAAAAATCCTAAAATCTTACTACTTAGCTAAGGAGTAGATATTCATAAGTATATCAACAAAAGTACCTTTTATGGTTTGGGTATATTTACAACAATTTGTGTAGTGTAATGTCTCGCTCTGAAAGCCCTTAATATTAAATAAACATGTTCTGAGACGGCATAATTTTAAAAGGTTTTTTAGTACATGGCTTTATTTTTCACTTAATGTTTATGTTAATTCCCTCAACTTTTATGTCGCTTTCATAAAGTTTTTTTTTTCATCATATTCATTTATTTGTAAAATAATACTTTATTTTCTATTTACTTTTCTTTTGGGTCATGTTGGTTTTCAGGACGTGTTTTTTTTTCGCTTTAATTTTTCTAAATATAATTTTGCTTTGATGTCTTTTGTAAAAAAAGTTTGTTAATTTTTGTGAATTTTCAAACGTTTTTTTTTTTTTAATTACAATTTTTAACTTTTAGTTGTTGTGCATGGTTGTGTATGAACTGTGCAAATGTATTACATAAGTGACTGAGCTGCTGATTTATAATATTTTTCGAAAGTAGCTTAAAGACTCAACTATTAAAAATGCATCAATGAGAAGTCATAATGGAAAAACTCACTCCGTCTCACAGTGTCTCTAAATTGTTTAGCCTTATAACGAAAACAAGCTTTCTGTAAAAAATGTTTTTGCGGTGTTTTATCGTGAAATTTTGTTTAGTGATGAAGCACATTTCTGACTCAATAGATACGTTTATAAACGATATTGCCGTATTTAGGCTGATGAGCAACCCAAAGAGTACAAAGAGCTATCATTATATCCATTAAAAATGACGTTATGGTATACGCACTCCACAACTTCAATAGTAAGTCAATAGTCAGTGAGTTTAATGGGAGTTACTTTTAGAATAAACGAAGAGAACGCTTTTAGGTATATCTATCTATCTATCTATCTATCTATCTATCTATCTTTTTTTTTGGGAGTAGGTGAAAACCTTATACAGATTCCCGATATTCTGAGTTATGTCAGATTCTTGCCGACTAAAACCACCTCCTTTTTCATCGCCATTCCCTGCATAACTGCCTGTTAAGGTAAGGTATTACGTCGGCGGGGGGGTTGGGGCATTGTTAAGGCTTACTTGGTGGCGAGATTAACATTTTCAGAGTACTTTCTTCTTTGTTCCTCCTCTCGTAGCACTAACTTAATATACGTACATATTCTCTGCCAGTTATCATGGCTTAATATCATTACATAGATGTTATGCGGATATACTTCTCTACCAACCTATCGTTCCAGTCGAGTTTTGTAATGTACAAATCTAGGGCAGTTAAACATTGCGTGTTTCGCATCCTCTATTATATCTGGACATTGTGGGCATGCTGGAAAGTAATTACTCCATATATCTATCTATCTATTTGCACAACTACAATAGGGAGGAACATACTCATGCGTAACTCAAGCGCAATAGGCCTTGTGTTCGTAAATTTAACTTTTAAGGTGCACCACTACGACTTTAACTTTGTAGTAGTCGTTTTATTAAAAATACATTTTTATAATGGTAAAAATTGTTAATAAAAAAGATCACATATTAAATTCACGCATATTCAAGTGTAATTCACTGTGTAGTGAGTGTGTTGCGTTGCTACTTTTCATGTCTGTTTGTGTGCGAATTAAATTATGTGTAAAATTAATTACATTTCAGCACTAATAATCTATATATATAAAAGTGAAACTCTGTGTGTGTGTGTGTGTGTGTTAGCTATAGACTCCGAAACTGTAAAACTGATCGGACTCAAACTTTGGCAAGTTGTTGGATACATACCAGGGAGTGTTTATGGGTGGAAAAAAGTGGGCGGGGCCACGCCCATAAAAATAAGTTATCAGTTTTAGCTACTTGCACTTGACCGATTTTTCTGAAACTTTGCACACATATCGAGCTGTGATGACTAAATAATTTCGTGATAAGAAAAGTGGGCGGGCCACGCCCATAAAAGGAATTATAATTTTTAGGAAGTTGCACTGGTCCGATATTTCTGAAACTTTGCACACATATTGGCTGTTATGACTTTACAATTTCGTGATTAGAAAAGTGGGCAATGCCACGCCCATAAAAAAAATTATAATGTTTAGGTTTTTGCACTTGATATTCAATTAAAATTTAGAATGCATTTCGATTCATTAAGGGGCGTAGCAACGCGCGCCGGGTTTGGCTAGTGTTATATAATTTTTATTACTTGTTTCTTTTTGACAAGTGCATTCAGCATTTACACACAAACACAATTTGTGTACTCAATTATGTATTATTACTTGCAATGTATATAAAAATATTTTTTTTTTATACTTTGCAGCTGTTACTAGTTACAATTATATATTTTTTAAGTAAATCAAATCAATATATGGCAAAATTATAAAAAAGCTGTTTAATGTTTTTTAAATTATATTTATGGTTTTCAACCAAAAACGGTTATATTTAATTAAGTTTATTAATTTTAAAAATAATTCTGAAAGTACAGTGGGTTAAGCTTAAACGTATGATATCCTACACTACTACTATAAAATAGATTTTTAAATTGCTTGAAAAATAAAAACTTTACTATAATCCATAAAATAATAAAAACTGTTCTTCGACAAATTAATCCTTCCAGAACGAGATATATTCTAATATCTTTAAAATACATTTTTTAAAGGTCATATTTTTATTTTGATGAAACTACAAATTTTACCTTCTACTAATAAGTTGACTTTCATATGATATAAATATTGATTACAAAAAATATTTCATATTTTATATAAAAAATTTGAAGTCCTTTAAAAATTATAAAATAAAAAAATTTTAAATAAAAAAAAAAAGAAAGAAATGCGGTTTTACTATGTTTCTCCTGTGGTTTTATGGTTACATTTTAATTTTCATGTCCAAAAAATATGACATGAAAAACGCCAATATAATTGACAACAATCTCAGGTAGATTACTACAAGTTTAAAAGCCAGCGCGCAAACCTTGCAATACACGTTGGCCTCTTAACGGTCTGTTTCTTAATAGCTGTGATAACGTTATGTTTTTTTATTCAAAAAATTTTTAAAAATTAAAAAATTTATTGTAGGCAACTAATATTAAAATTATTTTATCAATACGTAAAGTCCATTGGTTTTCAGTACGAGTAGATACAAGTAAGAGTGCTATGTTTGACCGCGCCGCGCTATACAATACCCTGTACCATCATGTACGTATGTAGGTATAGTGACCTCCTCGTTGCTTGGCATAGATTTCAGTTTTACTCTTATATGCCATTTTGCTATATTATTTCCGACGCCATCTTTACTTAAAATTTTTCACATGGTTTGCTTTCATTTGATACCCGTATTGATGGGGCTGAGAAAAAAATTATCTGCCATTAGGTTTAGGATGCCACATTAGATATAAACAGTTTTATAATACAAGATATTCTACTAGTCTTTCGATACCAATATATATATAACAAAATATTTATCCGCCATTTTTTTATATCTTGAATTTTAAGTTTTTCATATTTTACTGTATTGTGCAGGTCAAGCCCTTTAGTTTAATATCAATATTAGGCGGGTTGAACTGGGTACATTTTTAATTTCTTGATTTGACCCATATACAGTGTGAGACAAACATGTGTAAGTGTATATTTCCCAATTTTATTTTTTGATGATTAAAATCATGTTGTAGACCAGGTAGACTTAAGTCCACAGCTGATCATTGAATTGTTTATATATTCTCTTCTCAAATGTCAAAATTTTTTAAACTATTTTTGTTCGTTTATAAATATTTTTTATTTAATAACATTTTGCTCCTTTTTTATCAGCTGTTTAGGTGTTTATTTTGACATTTAGGAAGTTGTTTGTAGCAACAAAATACACGATGCGTCTACCTGGAGTTAATATACCTTGAAGTAAACCAAACGCTACACTCAATGATCCCGATGTTATGCTGACAAGCACTTACGCATATTTGTCTCTCACTGTATAAATTTATTGTACTCTTTTTTTTGGTGCCGTTATGGCTATTAAAATTTTTAATAGTGTGTTATATTCTGCTAGTCAAACCCCATCTTGAGATACCGATATCTCTCCTCTCTGTTGTCTAAGAGCTAAAAAAAATCGATTTTAATTTATAACAAGTAACAGTGCTATATTCAGCCGTGCCGAATCTTATATACCCTTCACAACGTGTAGTCATGCAATAACAATTATTTGTATCACCATTCATCCCATATAAAAGACGTGCATACGTACACGTTAGAATAAATGTGGCATCGAATCCCAGCTGAGCCAAAAAAATTTTATTTTATTTTATTTAATATATTATTTATATTTTATTATTTTTTTTATGTTTTTTTTAAATTTTTTTAAAAAATTTTTTTAGAAAAATTTTTAAAAATTTTTTTTAAATTTTTTTTTTAAATTTTTTTTGTAGTTTTTTTTTATTATTTTTTTCTTATTTTTAATATTTTTTTTTTGTAATTTTTTTTGTTTGGTATGTTTTTTGCATGTATGTATGTATGTATGCATGTTGTTGTTGTAATTGTGAAAAAAAACGAGGTGGTCGTGGTTTTTTGCTCATATCTCAGAAAGTTATGGCGCGATTGTGCTGAATTTCAATAGCGATTCATTCCTGGATATTTCCAAGAGATTGATACCATATACAGATCTGAGGAACATATAGTTGTTTCTAAAAGTTGATTTCAACCAACACACGGACAGACGGGCAGACGGACAGACGGACAGACGGTCAGGGCTTAATCGACTCCTCTACTCATAAGCTTACAGAAAATATATACTTTATGGGGTCGGAAATGAAAATTGTAGAAATTACAAACGGAATGACAAAGCTATATATACCCTTGTGCACCACAGGTGAAGGGTATAAAAAAAAACACCAAAGTATTTGTATTTTTGTGCTTATATCTCAGTAAGTGCGTAACCGATTAATCAGTTTTTCTCACTATTAGTTTTCGAGAATACAATTTGTATTTTAATTTCTTTAGTGTATAAGAAATAGTGCAGAGCTTTAGTAACTTGATATATTAAAAAAAAAAATATTTTTAAGAATTATTTTTACCTATAATGACTAAGTAGTCTAGTCATAAGCCCTAAGAAAATTATACATATTTTATGGGGTCGGAAAAAAATATTGAACAATTCTTCTTTTGATACCCACGTTGAAGGGTATAAAAAACAGTTATTTTTATGTGTATTTTTTAGATATAACTGCTGCCATTTGCCACCCGATTTTTTTCTTTTAATTCATATGGAAATGTATAAATTGTATAATTTTTAATTAGCCAGAATTTGACTGCACTGTTACGAAGACAATATTTGTTGACATTAATGATTGCAATGAAAATATTATTTTTGTTTTGTTTAATAAACAGCAACAATTCAAACAAAAATACATAATTAGTCCATTGGGATTAGATTTTATTTTTATAGTGTTACATTAATTGCAGCTTTTTTTTTTTTGTCATTGTATCATGGTAGCATGAAAAACAAATTTTAAAACAAATGTTACATAAAGTTTAATTAAAATTTTCTGAAATTTGTTTTACTGAGTGTAAAAATATTGTAGTAGTGCTGTCGAAGTATTAAGTAGTTGTGTACATAATACCGAATAATTTTTGTATATTCAATACTATAAAGTAGTCAATCGATAGTTCAAGAACTATATTTTTTATGAACATGTTGAATATAAAATGCCATTTGATACACAGAAAAAATTTTTGCTTAAATTTGTTTATTTAATTGAATTTTTGATTTGTTTTTAATTGTATTTATAGTTTTCATTAATTTCATTAAATTTTTTAATTGATATTAAATATTTTCAAAAAAACAAAGAGTTTACTGTCAGTTGAAAAAAAAAATTAAAAATATTAATTTAAATTACATTTCTCTGAAAATTTAATTTGAAGAATAAATTTCATATAATTGTTACTCAAGGAGCGGAATAATAAAAAATAGTCACCAATCTGTAAGAGAAAGTTCTGTAAAGTGCACATATATACAAAAATGTTCTGTTTTAAATACAATAAATGGTTTCGCTTTCATTATAGGTATGCCAAAATTCATTACATATTTATTGTATCCCTTATATTCCTCAGAATTCTCATTTTAATAGGCAAGTTAGTTAAATTTCTTCACTCTGCCTGATCAAGCATTTTTACCGGTTAATATTCCTTTATATCTAGGTCGTTGATGTTAAAAATTATTTTTGGAAATCCGGCTTTTGATATGGTATAGTATGTATGTGTATGTGTGTGGAACACTATTTCTTATCAATAATTAGTAACGAAATATAATTAAAAATATAGACTCCTTTGTAATATAAATGTAGTATATTAAGAATAAATAAATATATTAAAAAAAAATATTTTTTTTAAACAGGTTTAATAAATTTTATTACTGATATAATAAATTCTTAAATTTTGTAAATCCCAAATTTAAAATATAGACATGATTAAGTTAATTTAAATCATTTTTGAAAATTATGCAAATTTTAATTAATTTTTTAATACTGTTTAAATTGATATTTTTCTCAATATTTTTTCAATTAAAACTATTTATTTTCATTTAATCAATAGTATTAGTTTGATGATTGGAGCAAAATTAAGAAATTTTCATTATTGAATTTCATATTTTTATACCCTTCACCTGTGGTGCACAAGGGTATATATAGCTTTGTCATTCCGTTTGTAATTTCTACAATTTTCATTTCTGACCCCATAAAGTATATATTTTCTGAAAGCTTATGAATAGAGGAGTCGATTAAGCCCTGACCGTCTGTCCGTCTGCCCGCCTGTCCGTGTGTTGGTTGAAATCAACTTTTAGAAGCAACTATACGTTCCTCAGATCTGTATATGGTATAAATCTCTTGGAAATATCCAGGAATGAATCGCTATTGAAATTCAGCACAATCGCCCCATAACTTTCTGAGATATGAGCAAAAAACCACGACCACCTCGTTTTTTTACACAATTACAACAACAACAACATACATACATGTAAAAAACATACCAAAAAAAAAAAAAATTACAAAAAAAAAATATATTAAAAATAAAATGAAAATAATAAGAAAAATACAAAAAAATTTTTTTTTAAAAAATTGAAAAAAATATATATAAAAAAAATAATAAAATATAAATAATATATTGAATAAAATAAAATAAAATTTTTTTGGCTCAGCTGGGATTCGATGCCACATTTATTCTAACCAGTATATACATATGTACGTATTTGATATAAGATGAATGGTGATACAAACAATTGTTATTGCATGACTACACGTTGTGAAGGGTATATAAGATTCGGCACGGCCGAATATAGCACTGTTACTTGTTTTTGTCTGTGATAGTGTAGTTTCATTGAATTGTAACATATAAAGGAATTTCAAATTACATAGTAGTGTACCGATAATGAAATCGTAGCTGGTTTCGAAAATGCATTCCACTCGGCTAATATCGGAAATGATTTTAAAGAATATTCGTAAAAATAATTACAATTCAATTTGATTTGAATTATAGAAAATTAAATAATAAACTAATGAACTTAAGCCAAAATAAAAATGATTCACATCCAAAAAAAAAAAATAATTTGAATATTCCTTTTCAATTGTGCTTAAAGCAAATTACATGACAATTTATTATACACAAAAGTATTAAAATAGTAACAAATGTAAAAAAAAAATTAATTTCTAAGTTGCATGTTTTTAACATTTGACTCTTTAAACGTAAATTAACTACAATTTAAATGTGAACATGAAAGTAAATTGCATGTTGTCATAATATTAAATTCGAAATAAATCTTTAAAATAACACGGAATAGCACTAAATCCACAACTAATAGAATTCTAATTCTCTCGGCGTTTATTTATCGTAGTGAAGCAGACAGAACACAGAACACGTACACACATACATGTTTGTTCTTCTATGCTATTTTTTTAAAATAAAATCGAATAACATTGTTTATTTAAAAATTGTCTCCAAACACGCAAACGTAAATATCTTTTATCAATTTATTATTTTTCTTTTGCGATAACAATTATTTTTTACTGTTTTTTACCATTTTTTTTTTGTATTTTTACACTTGTTTATAAGTATGCAATTTACCGTTGCGGATTACGAGTTTTTTGATGTCTCTGTTTAAATAGTATTTTGTGGTGTAACGTTTAAGGCTGTTAGATGCTACTAACTGATTTTATTCGGAAATTATGAAAAATTGCTTAAGTCCCTTTTAATTATAATATGAATGTATGTTCTCAATGTCTACAATTATTTCAATGGAAATTGTGCGAGACAGCGAGTTAAACTCTGGGCTATTAGTTTAGGGTCACATAGGTTTTTTTTCTTTTGTATAAACAATATTGTGAAGGTTTTCAATAGTATTACCCAATATTATCAAGTCTAGTTTTTCAAAAAACTAATATAAGGTTTGAAAAAAGAAGCTTTACTGTGAAGTAAATAAATAAATGAAAAATTAATCAAGTACAAAGTGCATTTATCAAACCCTTACTACGAAGCAGGTGGTTTGTAAGGAAGAAAATTAGAAACACTCTACGAGTAAGCCTGCCATTTACATACAACAAAATTATTTGAAAAATTCACATTTTGAGCTAAAACCATAATGATTTAAAACGGGAACTCGACATTTATATTTCAGCTAGTTTGTAAGTGAAACTTTAACGTTCCCTTTTTACAAACATCCTTTAAAACTCGAACATTTTCGTTAATTTTAGCTGATCTAATTTTATCAAAGCACTTTTCCCTGCATTAAAATATTAATTGCTATTTTTTTTTCTAGCGGTTGATTTTTGTATTTTAACACATTGGAAAAAAACACAGAAAATTTGCAAAAGTTATTGAGAAAATTATTTCGGACGTTTAAATAATGTCTGTCCTTTACTTTTTTAAAGCTGATTTAATGTAAATGTTATATTGGCTCTCAGGAATAGAAAAATGGCTGTCTTGCTCCTCTACACGTGAGACTTTACGTACCACCACAAAAAATAGTCTAGTGGGTTAAAATTGCATGATCTTGGCGGCCAATGAACTGACCTAAAACGTGACATTAATTTCTCACCAATCTCGTCCCTTAATAGGTTTATAGTATCGCGCATAAGGGTTGCTGAATAAAAAATTTGCCACTATAAATGATAATGACCATAAAATGAGCATAACATACCGAACACATTTCACACCGAGTTTACACACGAATTTCGACAATAAAAATCAATAATTTGAAAGCAATGTTCGTTTAACGAAATGTCAAGCCATACTGAGCATTTTTGGCATAGCCATACGCCTAAAATAATTTCTATACTGAAAAAATTTTCAGAGAAAAACCAAATAGCAAAATTTTTAGTATTTCTTTGACTGCATTTGAGGTTCTAAGCGCTCTATAAGCAGCTCAGCAAACTTTAAATGAACTTTAAGCCAACGTTTTCGTAACTAATGATGGTAAATGCCCGAATTATTTTCAATGACGCTAATTGACTATTTTATCATTGTGATGTCATTGGCAGTAGTCAGTTGTCTGAGTTTGCTTGAGTTTTAAACTAACTTAAATTAAAGTTGGCTAAAAGTCACCCTATTTGTAGTAAGATTAAAATAAGTTGTATTTAACAAAACTTTAGATCGACTTTATTTTAAATAATTACTGAAATGAAATGCCATTAACCTTTTTAAATTTTTTTTTCAGAAATATATAGAAAAGTAATATAATTTATTAAATATTTGGGGTATTCACAGTAGTGTCATAAAATCATATGTCCTATAATAAAAGCATGAAAAAGTAAGACTATTGTGAACAACTCCTCATAATTAAGTGTGCTATTTTGAATTTAAATCAGCTGATGTAAAACAATTATAAAAATAAACACTTTCTTTCATAATGCCAAAAATAAGTAAAAAAAAAACAAAATAATAGCCAGTTTGTGCGAAAAGTACATTTTAGATGTTGTAATAGCAGACTCAAGTAAATAAATCACAAATAAATTAAATTTTGTTTTATAAACAAAAACAGCAGAGTCCTTAGCCGATCTGTTTTGACGCCACCAGTGATTTGTTATCAAAAATTAGCAATTGCGCTTAAATTTGGATGTCGGCCCGATAAAATTATACAATGAATGGCGACGGCTTACAAAAACTATTGCGGCTTGGCTTAGCCGTTTAGCACAGCACAATAAACATAGCGTCCAAAGTTCTATTATTATAAGACACTTTTTGTTTGAAAAGCAACACCAACATTTTTAAACCGTTGTAAATTTTTAGAACAATATGACAATATGACATGATAAGACACCTTGTGAATCACCCAAAAAAAAAAAATATTTTTAAAATAAAAAAAAAACAAGCAAAAGTAACGGTTAGTTATTGTAGCTACGTTAGTCCCAAGTATTATAAAAGCTAACAATATGAGTTTATTAAGAGGAGAATATTTTTTATTTCTTTACAAAAACAAATTCTACACATGCACCCTGTTATATTCTTATTTCTTTTTATATGTATGTGTATATGCGAAAAGATTATAAAATTTTTTTTTAGAGTTTTTGTTTGCTATTCTCGTTGAACTTGATTAGTTTAACTAGTGGATTCATTTTGTTTAAATTACATGTGGAGCTACCTTGATACCCAGTTTAACATACAGTTCACTTTCTTTTGCGAAATAATATCTCACAGAAAATAAATCAAATTTTAAATAAAATGGTTTTGAATTTGATACTAGGAGGTTGTTAAGAAATACATACAGTCATTTACGGACACGATAGATGAGGGAATACAATAGAAATTCCACAAACAACAATTAACTCTGAGTTTTCACTTACAATGCCATCAGACTTATTCTTGAAATTAATAAAATTAAGGGTCAACAACAAATTCAAAACCCTACCCAAATGAACTGTTTTTACTATTTCTACTGTTACTGTACTCTTTGATTGGAGTTCCGCCCGTTTCTAAGCTGTTCCCGTAATTCACGAGAGGGTGTGTGAGTAAGACTAAATGAGAAAAATTCTTCTTGAAGGAAACATATCGGACAAAGGCAAATTGACTATGACTTGGTAGTAAATCTACAATAAATGCAACAATATAAAAACAACGATTAATTTTATTATTAATTTGTCGAAGATTTTCTCAATATAATAACAACAACAAATAAGTAAGAAAAAGGAGTTGTGTCCAAACAGGTGCGAAGAATTTGTATTTGCCTCCACATACCACGCGATTTATGAATATGGAAAAGTATTCTAACGGCTAACATTTAATTATTCTAAAAAATTTAATTTCTATAATGACCCATCTGATAAAATTCAATTTAACTTTATCCAGGATCCATCATTGCCTTGATGGCCTTCTTACTCAATAACGAAAATCTTAATGTGGTACATAATTGCGACCAAACATATTGCAATGTGTTTTTAAAATAATTAAAAGTTGTTCGCTTGAATACTTCGCCATATTGTGAAATTGCGTCAAAAAACACCACCGAACAACTTGTATTATCTTGTATTATCACTTGTATTGTACGACTAAACAACGTTTACAAGTTCAAATTTATTACGAAAATTAACGTTCTGTGAGGAATGTGCTTCGTGCACTTCGCTTAACTTATGGTCAACATAATCGGCCTACTGAGCGTACTATTCGCAACACCATCACCAATTTTGAGACCCAGCATTCATTACTGGATAATATTCTACCGAATAGGCAACGTCCAGCACGCTGTGAAGAAAATATATATAAAGCGGCCGTAGCTGAGAGTGTACACGAAGATCGTTGGAAAGTCGATTCTGTGCCGTTTGCGGCAACTCGGACTGACGTAAGGAACGCGCATTTGACCTCAAGATATTAAATTTAAAGCGTACAAAATACAGCTTGTGCAACAACTGAAGCCGCTTGACATCGCTTCGCTCTATGGGCTCTTTGGAACGGTCGATTAGCCACCAAGATCGTGTGATATCACACTATTAGACTTTTTCCTGTGGGAATATGTAAAGTATAAAGTTTATGCGGACAAATCCGCTTCGATTCAGGCCTTGGAGGAAAACATTACGCGTGTCATTCGCCAGTTACCAGCAGAAATGCTCGAACGAGTCATCGAAAATTGGACTCAACGGATGGATCATCTGCGACGTAGCAACGGCCAACATTTGATAGACATAATCTTCAAAAAATAAATGCCAAATAATTTTCTTTCAAATGATAATAAGCATTGACCATTAAATTCGAATTTTCTGTGTTTTTTTCTTTAAAAATGTGGGGAACCTCAAAATGGTCACGCTTTACGTGGGTGTATTATTTTTCCAAGTTTAATACCTGGCTACCCTATCTGAGGCCTATAAGAAATATTTGTTTAAGACTTGTAGTCAAAATAAAAGTAGCGACTTTAAATAAACATAGATGTTGTACTAAAATTTACTTCACAACCGATAACCTATTGAGTTCATATAATTGTCTTTTAGGAATTGCACTCTAAAGTTGCAAGTTATAGAACAAATTTTTCACTTGGTTTATTTTCTATAAATTTTTCTTTTATACATTTATCTTACTTTTTTTGTCTATATTTACAGCAAATTTTGATAAAATCACAATGTTCCTCTAATAAAATTTGAGCGACTATTTAAAGAACTTAGTCATTCTCTCTCTCTCTCTTATTATTATTATTCCAGATTCAGTATTTTTACTTTTGTTAATGTTGTTGTTGTTGCTAATGATACCGGTAATTATTATATTATTTTGTTTTATTTTTGCATTTATTATACTTAAGATTTAATACTGTGCACAAGACTGCCTTTTTGCTAATTTATTTGTTGTTATCTTACTTACACTCACACACATACACATACACTTGCATATTTATAATTTCAAAGATAAATTGTAATAGTGTAAATGCGATAATAACCATGAACAGGTAAAAAAGTTTTTGTTGATCAAGCTAAGTCGTATTAAGCCCTACATCTTATTATCTAATAAAACATAAAATCTTTTGAGATGCATTTTTTAAATTTTTTTCTAATTATCTGATAAAACATAAAATCTTTTGAGATGAATTTTTTATAGCAATTCCGACATTTTAAATAAGTTTGCAACATTTTCAATTAAACTTATGACAGTTAACTTTAAATGTCGGAAAGTTATGTGTAAAAGGGTTTAGATAAAGTCGTTTGTAACCACTATTGCCAATTTTTTTTTATTACTTCCCGTCAAATCGCACTACAAACCCTGTATTATTGTATTAGATAAAACAAAATATTAAAAATATTTTTTCAGCTGTGTATTGGCGAACGGATATTTTACAGAAGAGTTATCAAGCCTGTATATCAAATTTAGGTATATATGCATATGAACTTGTTTTTAAGCTGTAAACTCACAAAGTCGATGAGTTCGTGACAGATAGTTTGGCAATTTTTTGGTTTATTTTTCTAATTCACCTTAAAGTTGGCTGTAATGAGATATGCATTTGACTTCAATTACATACAAAGAACTTGAAAAAATTTAAACCTATTAAAATATCCGAAATGACCGGTTATTTGATAAATTTTTATTACTTCTTGATTACACAAAAAACAACGAAACATATGTATGTCTAAATGCTATATTATAATGTTACAAAATAAAATTATTTTCTTGCTCTCCTGAAAACATATAACTAAATTTGTTAGAGCAACGCCGATGCAAAAAAACGATTTTTACTTGCCACATACATACATCTGCTTAAATTATTTTCAAAAAATTTGGTTTAAAAATATTATATCATTTTCGTTCAAACCCAGTTTTTTCCACGATGGAGACAACATAATCTCTAGATATAGCGGGAAACCTCCAAATTGGCAGCAGTGATTGTAACCAAATTAATGCGAATTATGTTTGACACAAAATTTCATTGAAATAAATATTTAAAACTTTGATTATAAGATTTACAAAAGCATTTAGCTGAACAGAGCTTATAAAACGTAAATAATCATTCTCAGACTTAAACATGGGTAAGGCGACCAACACTAACACAGACTAGTCTTACAACCTATGTATGTTGGTGTAGGGGATAAACAGAAATTTATTAGTAGCATAGAGATTAGGCAATTGATGGTTGACGAGTGTGTGGTTACAAAATTTTAGTATTCTTATCAATAAGGCGATTTAAAAGGGAACTTTGAAAGGTACAAGTGATTTGTTTGACTTCTCTTTTATTAATCGCTTGTTAATTTGTTTAGGTACTTGAGGTATGAATAGTGAGATTACGTATTCTAATACTAATTGTATTCAAAATATTTCGGTATATTATAAAACAGTAAGCCGAAGGGTAAATTTAATTAAAGAGAAATTTTACTTTTGTTTAATTTTCGCATATAAACTATGCAGATTAATATTTTAAAACCGTTACAATTTAATTAAAGGGCATTAAAAAAGAACGTGCTAGATAAATACTAGCTAGGATTCAAAGAGAACTAATATACTTGAAAATTTTTAAACTTAAGGGATCTAGGCTGCAATTAAAGAATTAGAGGCAATGTGGGTACCTGCTCAACTTAAATTAAATAAAAACACAAAACTTTTCGTCATTTATCATTATTACTTACATGAATTATTTTTTAATTTAGGATTTCCGGTTCCCACATTAAGCGCACAACATGCCAACTGGGCATAAGTGTATACCTGTCATGGGTTTGGGCTTTTAGTGCCTCTCCTTTTTAACCTAACCTAACCTACATAAATTATTATTTTATTATAATAAATTTATAAAATATAAAAGGTTTGGATCAGTATATTGTTACCGATTTCTTAATGTTCACGAAGTTAGCTTGGGGTAAGCCGGGAGCATTCTGGCTTCTCTGAGGGTTCGTTATACATACAAAAATCAAAACAAGCCGTAAATCCCCAGGCCGCCTCAGTAAGTTTTCGTTGAATTTTTTCGGCAAAAAATCGTTAAAGAAAAAGTATTGTTAACAAAAGGCAACTAAGAAATTCACAGTGATTAAACAATACAGGACTGGGACTGTTTAATATTAGAAAAAAAGAGCAACAAAGTAAAATTTTAATTTACAATTCAAAACAAAAAAAAAGTTAAAAAATATAAATACGATTTATGCTTTCAATTAGTAATTTTTTAGGAGGGTATTCTTGCTTTAGAATCGTCTTGCAGGTTTTTTTTTCGATTTTTCTTAAATTATTACTTTTTCTGATTTTTGTGTGAACTCTCAAAAGGTAAGAAATATATTAAAAATAAGTTATTGAAACAGTAGAGTAAAATTTCTGCCATACGAGTTGTAAAAAACGAAAAAAAAGTTAGTTAGTGAAACGCGTTAGTAAATATGTTTAGCACATCAAGACAGTTTTCAATATAAAAAAACTTAATATTGTTTTATTGTAATTATTTGTTCTAAAATCTGTTTTAAATATGTGATGGAAGCAAAAAAACAAATAATAAAAAATATTTGTGTTAGAAAGTTATTTTTTTTATCGAGAATAATGATGTTTGTAAAATAAATCTGAAGAATGCTAAGACCACAGCGCATGGTTCATGCAAATGCATTGGTAAGCCAAAGATTAAGGGTCACGGGCCGGATCACCTCCGTAGGAAAAAAAATGCAAGCGAAAAGCTGTGCAATAAGGATTATCGACATTCACCAGTCGGCAGAGTCTGAGCAAACGTCTGTTGTGATGCGGGACACATTGAAGGAAGAAATACCGATCAGTAGCCTAAAAATCGCTGAGAGGCGAAAAGAGGTCAAAAAGTGACTCGAGATATTAGTGGCTTGCACTTTCCAGTACTGCCCTTATAAATTAATGTATCCTTTTTTTATGTCACATATTTTAAGCGTATAGCAATGCGTCTTGTTGTCACTTTATGATTAAGAAATTTTAAAATTGTTCCAGTACGATCTCTAATGTTTTGTTAAAACCTCACACATTTTTATTTTTTACTTACTTTAGTAGATATTGGTTGTGCTTTTTAATATTTAAAATAATAACGTATAAACGTCTGAAGTCGAAAAAATTGCAGTTTAAGATTTCGATAGGTTTTTATTAAGATTGTTCTCTCTTCCGATCGGTACCAATAGCTTTAGTGTAATAAAATTTCTTTTAATTGTAATCATTTGATTATTGAGAATATGTTATTCCGGAAAGTAAATTTTTTGTTAAATATTAAAAAACAACTTCTTCGAATTAACTAACTTTAAAGAATTAGGAAAAAAATTGTTGTTTAAAAAATCTGCTTAATCATTTAAAAGAATTGTAGTTTGTTCTTTTAAATTTGAAAATAAAATCAACACGCAAAAGAACACAATAAAAAGAGTAAGAGCGCTATACTCGGCAATGCCGAATCTGGTAATACCCTTTACCATCATGTACATCGGTATAATGACCACATCGTGGTTTAGCCTAGATTTTAGATCTCATGCAATACACTATTTTCCTAATTATATCCGAGGCCATCCTTGAATTTGAATTTTTACATACATAGTTAACTGTATTCTATTAGTTAAGACCTTATATTAAGTGGACATCATGTTATTGGGTTTAACAAAATTTGTTCCGCTATTTTGTTTCAGACTGGGATCTTAGACTTTTTTAATAGTTTAATACATTGTAGTGGTCAAGCCCTTTTATTTGATACCAACATTGTGGGGTTTAAAAGGGACAAAGCCGTAAATCCTATACTTAACTCTAATATTCGCTATTTAATCTAGGACGCCATATTGGAACTTTTTCTTTTCATAGCTAACTATATTTTGATATTCAATCCCTTTCATTTGTTTGATATATTAAAAAAAAGTAAATATTTTCTCAAATAATGATCAGTGAATAATTTCTCCAAAATTTTATATAAATATCTCCAGAGGCATACCAAATCTATAAATAGTAACAACAGTGTCTATTAATTTTTGCGGTAGGCAAAGAAAAAACAGAGGCAGTCGTGTTTAGTTTTTCATATCTTAGAAATTTATAAGGTGATTTCCGATACCGGTCTTGTCCCTAATATTTCTGGTCTGTGAAATGTCGGGGGGCTACAAAAAGTTGATTTTAGCATACACACGGACAGATGGTCAGACGAACAGAGCCTAATTGACTTCCCTATTTAAAAGCTTTCAGAAAATATATAAGGGGTGTCTCGAAATGCTTTTTTACATTTTAAAATGTCTCCCAAATCTAGTTTTTTTCAAACAAAAAATACATTTTATTGGCGTTATGGAGAAAAATTTCTAAACTTTATTATGCAAAAAACCAAAGTTTCAAATTTTATTTTCTTTTGCAAAATTTCACACTTTTTTCTTAACGCTTTGCATTAAACGTTGGACACATGTTTTACCGAAGTGTTTGATAGCTTTTTTCCAATTTTTTTTACATTTGCGGAAGCTTTGAACTTTGTTCTTAGGTACTGCTTAATTAAAGCCCAATAGCGTTCAATAGGCCTTAGCTCTGGACAATTAGGTGGATTCATTTTTTTCGGTACAAAATTTATTTTGTTGGCCTCATACCACTCAAGGACGTCTTTGCTGTAGTGGCAGCTTGCCAAGTCGGGCCAAAACAGTGGAGGTATATTGTGGCTTCTGTATAATGGCAATACAGCCTTTTTCAGGCACTCATTAATATAAAATTGACTGTTCATTGTACGATTCACAATGATTGCCTTTGAAGTTTTCCCACATGTACATATTGCTTGCCATATCATATATTTTTTGGCGAATTTTGAAATCTTTTTATACTTAAATTTATCGGAAACATTAGCTCTTTTATTAGAAACATAAAAACCCTGACTAGGAAGCTCTGAATAGTCAGCCTTACAATAAGTTCAACGTCCATTAAAAAACATCCATTTAAATTATTTAATTTGTGACGTAGCAACTGTCTTGCTCTTACCCTTGCCGTTTTTGTTACTTTTTCGTTTCGGTTTGGAGCTTTCATCTTAAATTTTCTTTTTTATTTATTCGTTCTACAAGCGACTTTGAAATATTTAGTTTTCATGCGATATCGCGAATGGAAAGGTTTGGATTTTGCTTCCAAAGTGCCTTCACCTTTTAACGATTTGAGGATTCCTAAAACCACGAGGCCCTCCACCTTTCTTGTGCCTAATAGACAAGTCTTTTTTGAATTTAAAAATAATGTAACGGTCAGTCTGTCTGGACACTTTTGCCCGTCGCGCAACTTTAGCGTAAGAAAGTTAATTATTTTCATTATAAATATCCACACTATTTTTTTTTTTTCACTTTTTCTCTATTTGACGACTTTTTAAATACGGATTAAATAATTTGAATAAAATTATTAACAAAGTATTGTTGACACTTATAACTATCACAGAGTGGAACAAAAAAATTTATTAAATAATAATTGTTTGCGTAGTGCCCTGTAAATAATGTAAAAAAACATTTCGAGACACCCCTTACTTTATGGGGTCGGAAATGAATATTTTAGAAATTTCACACGGAATAACTAACCTATAAAACCTTATACTCACTGTGAAGGGTATAAAAACCCACATACATTGTATTTGCCTTATACACAGGGTGTTATATGTCAGGTAAATCAGATTCTTTATTATATTTATATCTTTCCATGTGTGCGCTACGCTGTCTGTTTACGTATGTGAAATTTGAACTTAAAAAATTATCGCCCTTAACAAATCTTAGACAAAAGCATAGTGTGTTTGTACCCCAACTGTAGTTAAAAAAAACACAAAACACAAAAACATACGTTTATAAATAGAACAACGCAAAACAGATTAAAAAAAATACTTTATCTTAAAAATAAATCTTAAACGAATATGTAATTAGAAACTGTACTACTGTAAACAGCCATATTAAATTAATACATTGAGTATTGTAGTGGCTTCAAAGTTTTATTATTTGAACACTTCAGAAAATATAATAAATATTTAGTTGGCTACAAACATAAGTAAATATTTCGCATTTGTCTATAATCATTTAAAAATTAACTTCTTTGCAGAGTAACTTAAATATAATTTCCTTTTTTAGATCCATTTCTCCTACAACAAGTCAAAGAAGACAATAATTTAATATTGATTTATTTTCTAATAAACTTTTAGCTTAAAACTAAATTCAATTGAATTTGACCTTCATTTTGTACAAATCTAATTACGGATCTAAAATTGTCACTTAGAAATAGACACCATAAGAAAATTTCCCATTAAGAAAATAAATAAAAAATATTGATGTTCGACTAACAAAGTCAATAACACCTCCACGTAAAATTAGAAATGCGAATCATCTAAAACATTTGGCTCAGTCAAGGTGTGTAAGTATGTCAATGCAAATATATACGTTTTCGCTGATTTAATTATTTAAAATTTTCTTTTTTCTACGTGTTGATGTAGAGAAACGTTTTATTTTTTATATCCTTCATCACTGGTGTTAACAGCTCGTCATTCTAAGACTTAAAACAAGTAAGATTGCTATATTCGGCTGTGCCGAATCTGATAATACCCTTCAAGATCATGATATAAAAATCACATACTTGGTAGCTTATCCTAGATTTTAGATTTCATTTTAGACGTAATTTTCTTTGTTATTTCCGACGCCATATTTGATTTAGAACTTTTACATGGTAAAGTGTATTCTACTAGTCGAGCCCTTTGATGCACATATTGATGGCGTTAAAGAAATTCCGACACATTGTTTTGGACGCCATCTTGGAATTACACTTTTGTTTGACACCAATATTGTGGGGTTTTAAAGGCACAAAGCCGTTACTACTATATTTGGCACATATTGTCGACATTTAATCTAAGACACCATCTTTGATTTCTACCTTCTCATAGTTTTTTGTTTTTTACTTGTCAAGCCCTTTCATTTGATACTAATATTGGATCGTCAGGTGGTATAGAAACTAAATGAAATCGACTTTCATTTGCAAGTTTTAGAAAATACACCGAAGCACGCATCCTTAAGGATGCATTGGCTTTTTAGCAATCACTCGTAGATTCTAATTTGCCCGAATGCGGCAATCCTGACCAAGATGAAAGTGTGAGTCGTCGATTAAGATAAAGTTAACATTCAATGGTGTCAACATTCGGGGTTTTGACGATGCTTGAAATGGTAAGTAGGCTTCAGCTCTTGACTTAATTGCACCTTGTAAGCCTGTAAATTCAAATCTTTATACAAAATTAACATCAGTGATGTTCAAAGATGTTCGTGAGATGTTTATTTGTTGAGCACGACGATGAGTCGAGGTAGATGGCTCTTCTGCCACACTAGTTTTCTGCAAAACGAATTGGGCTATCATGCACAGGTATTTACCACAGACCCGGTACACTGAAATTAGCACACATTTTTTTCGATTGTGAACACATTTGTTAGATTATGATGACTACGAAAATCATGAAGTGCACAAAATTCATTACCGCTTATTTGCGTAAAAGGATTGTGTACCTCTTCATGGTTGAATTGTTGAATTGAAATGTTAATTTAAGTGGATTATGGTCTTATAACCCTTTATATAAATATACATACACATAAGTTGATCAGTCTGTCTGCACTCAGGAAAAAGATTGGTTGGAAAACGGTTCAAACAATAAAAATAGTGTTGCAAATATTAAAAATTTGTAACGAGAACAGATATTACACATTTATAAACGAAAAAACATAACAGTGTTAGAAATTTATTGCTCAGAACATTTAAATTAGTTCTCCCAACTAAATAGCCTTATTAATAAGATTTTTATTTAAATCACTTTATCTCAACCGAATTTAATCATCTGAATTAGGGTTCACAACTAAATATTAATTCATGTAATAAAAAGTCCTTTATGCCAATGTTTTATTTTAAACAAAAATGCAATTTTAGTCACCGCAACTAATTATTAGTTACTTGTATTATTACAATTCGTTTACAGTAAACAAATACATACAGTTTAGCTATATTCGGTGTTTACAAACGAAAAACTGTTACTTGTGATAATTATTTGTTGCAAACATTAAATACAAATATTATCTTTCAAAAAAAAATCAATTTTTCTGTCAATTGTGAAAAATTTACATAAATCAAAACCAAAATTAATATATTTTATTGAGAAAAAAATTTTTAAAATAAATAAATATAAAAAACATGTCAATTATTACTTTTGATACAAAATGAAATCAGCAAGCTGGAAAACTTTTTAATGAAGGTAAGAAACCAAAGAAATACAAAATTAATTCTAAAATGCGAAAATTTGAAAGATGCATAATAACATACTTAGTGGTGCTGCACCGGGGATGCAAAATGCTTTGAATTCACTCGATATATATAAAAACCACGACCAAAACGAAGATCAAAATAATATTTTCTGCTTTTAGTTTTATTCTGGAAGTTAAATGTATTCATATATGTGTATTTAGATATTTATATGTATAAGTTTTTATATTATTATATAAAATATTAAAAAAAAATTTATAAAAATGTGTTCTATTTTTATTTACCTGGATCAAATGAAGAACTGATAATGATGACTAATTATTCTTTTGGTAACACTAATTAAATATTTTATTTCAGTTGCATCAATCATATATTTGGAAGCAAATACAGTTTTTTTACGATGCTAAGAAAGAAAATTTTCAGTTATTATAAACGAATGGAGAGTTAGTACGTGGAACCGAATGAATTCGATTGGCAACAAATTCGGTTGCCACAACGAATCTGTTTTCTCTGTGTGTATTCAGTTCCGATCCCATAAGGTATACATTTTCTGAAATCTTATGGCTACAAAAGTCGATTAAGCAATATCCATCTGTCTGTGAGTTGAGTTGAAATCAAGTTTTATAGGATGATGATGTTTGTAGAATGTGCCTGTAGGATGCCGAGACGGCAGCGCATGTAGTATGCGAGTGTCAGGCGTTGGTGAGCGGAATATTGAGAATCGAAGGCAAGCACACATTAAGTGTGAGTGCTTTGGGGGATCTTAGTCTGAGAAAGATGCTGTCGATTACAAAGGACTGTGCGATGAGGATTGTCGACAGTCACCCGCCGGCACTATGAAAACGTTTTTTCTAGTTCAGAGCAAATGCCGGCTGTTGGGCGGGATTCAGTGATGGAAGGGATCGAAAAGGGACCCATGATAGTAGTGTTCTGCTTCGATATTCCCCCTACATACATATATTGATATATATATTTATGAGCCCACATATTAATATTAATTTACTAAAAATATCTGAAAATAAATCGCTATTAAATTACAGAACATTCTCACTATGACTTTCTAAGGTACGAGCTAATAAACACGACTGCCTCTGTTTTATTTCCTAATTTTTATATTAAAAATCAAAATTTCTCAACACTGGAATTATTTATATACGCGTTTGCTATTATTTGATATGAAAATCCGGCCACTAGTTGATAAAGTTATTGGCAACAGTATTTGAAAATAAAATATATTTTTTTAAAACACCAAGTAACTAAGGCTTGTAGATAACTTTTGGGCAGGCTAAAGACACCAAAATATAACCACTGTTGTGGGAGCTATTGCTGAGGAAAAGTGACAAATCGTTTTGAAACTGACTGAGAAAAATAAAAACACAAAAATACAAATACTAGAGTATGTTTCCTGAAAGTTACAAACGAAAGTTTTTACTAGCTTCTGAACAACAAGGGGTATCAAATAAAATAAATTAAATAAAAATAAAAAACTGTAAAATAAATTTCAAACAACGATAAAGGCAACTTTCAAATGGCATACAATTAATGCTTATACGGATCAAATCTAGTTATAAAAATTTACCCAATTCAATACACTCAGTATTGGTATCAAACGAAAAATCGTGACCAGTCCATTATAAAAAAGTTAAAATCCAAAAAGGTGTTGAAAATAAACTGACATACATCATCAATGTGGATATCAAATGAAAGGGCTTTACTAGCAGAATACAGGTAATTATGTAAGAATTTAAGATCAAAATTTAATTTAAAATAAATGCTGCGATTTAGTCATTGTTCGTAAGTACATGATGTTAAAGTTCATTATCAGATTCAGTACGGCCAAAAATTTTATAGCAGCAAGATTTAAGGATTTTTTAAAATTAAATGTTAGATATTTTATTACTGAAAACTAATGATAAAATCATTTGATGTATTCACAAGAGATCACAATTAATAAAAAATAATGTTTAAATATTTTTTTTTTAAATTTATGACATTACGACAATACGATACTATTTAAATGCAAAATTTTTTTACAACTTTCGATAAATCTGTGTATTTTAATAACCATTTGAAACTAATAAGGCTGTGTCAAAATTCATATATTTTTTAAAAAAGATAGTTTAAGGTCTTAATTTAAGACATGTTTTAAATAAAACAAGTAAGAGCACCATATTCGGCGGTGTCGCAATTTTTGTTACTCACCACCAATTTTGTGTACTTTTTTAGCATAAATTTTATTATTTTGTTATTAAAACAGTAATCGCTATGGAATAATATCTTTAAACTAAAATATGTATTACTTTCTTTGTATAACTTCGATATGCTAGTAAAATGTTTTCGTAAACTAAGTCTTTCAATGAAAATGGTCGTTAAAGTTGGCGTGTCAATATAGTTTCTGCTAATAAATACAACTCAGATATTCCAATACTGTCCTTTATTCTTTCAAAAACTTTGTCCATAGAGAAATTATATGAATTCAAGATAAAACGATATATGGGAGGCAGGCGCTAAAGTGGGCGTGTCACCTTCATTTTCTGGGATAACAATGATATTTATTAGAAATTTGTACGAAACTTCATCATCATACCTCTAATACTGTCGCTTTTATGAGCATTAAAAAATTTCATTGAAAGTATGTTACGTGAATAGTAGGCGTGTCGAAGAAGTTTCTGCTAATAAATTCAACTCAGATATTTAATATAAAATTTTTTATTCTTTCAAAATCTTTGTTAATAGAAAAATTATATGAATTCGATATGAAGCGTTATATGGGATGTCGGCGTAAAAGTAGGCGTGTCACATTTACTTTCGGTCAGTTCAAAGTCTTTGACCAAAAATAAATGTTTGCAAAATTTCAGAATAATACATCATACCGAAAAATGCACTGTGCGCTATAAATTTTCGTACATTTTGATCTCTTAGTCTTTTACTAATACACAGATTTGAGCAATTTTCAGAGACAAATAAAGCTTTTACTCAGGAAATATACGTTTAAATTTTGATGGCTCTACGTTAATGCGTTTGGAAACAATTGCATTTTATTCGATGTTGGAAGGAGATGGTCTTTTTGAACTTACCCTTGCATTACGAGCTATAAAGCTGGATTCACCCATAAAATTTTAGTTCGGAATAAATTTTTTTATATTGAGTTCGATGTTTTACTTTTGAGAGAGAGATTATTTTGTTCAAAAAGTTTTCTCTTGAATTGGTTTAATTTTAATTCTTCTTCAGAAGAAACTGAATTGGGATGCCGCTTTTTTTCAATATTTACATGAAAATTGAATTTGGTTGCCACATCACACAGTGTCAGTACATTTATTATACAAAAATTGTTTTTGCCGAAAATTAATAATTAAAATGGAATTTAATGAAAATATTGCTCAAAAATTAATAGAAGAATTAAAAAAACCAGTAAGAGAATGTTTGTATGACAAGAGCAATAGTGCATACAAAAATAATTATTTAAAACAGGGTTTTTCTCACTGCGACTTATTTTATTTTCGTTTTTTTTTGTAGAAATTTCTTTTGCAAACAAATTGACTTAATGCACTTCAATTAAAAATAATAATTTTAGTTTTCTTCTATCCGACATTTTCTTCACATATATTTTAATGAAATAATTTTCATTTGTTTTTATTTACATAGTTTGCTAGCGGTGCTGCCACTTTGTACAACTGTTTGCATTTTTATATTATATGGCAGCTTTGTTTTTTCGGACAAATTTTCTTAAATGGGTGAATCGTTCTGCAGAAAACTCTCAGTAAAAAATGTTATTCTCCGGAAAAAATTTTGTTCAGAACACCTTAAGTCTCTTCCCAAAATCCCGACATAGCCCGATTTTTAATTTTAAATAAACTTTTTGTATAAGAAATATTCTGGCAAAATTTAAGCTTTTTTAAGTTTTTTCGGTCCGACCTCTTTCGTGCTTTTAATAGACGGACGGACGGACGGACATAGCTAGATCGTCATGAAATGAAACCCCGATTCAAAATATATGTACTTTGTGCGGTCTAAAATGGATATTTCGATGTGTTAATACACCCCGACCATTTTTTTTAAGTGGCGGGTATACAAATTGCCAATATCTACAATATGCACATTCCAAAAAATAACTTTCGATTTACGATGTTTGTCCAAGTTTCCACTTTCTAACGGTATGTAATATTGAATTAATTTTGTTTTAATAAAATTTTACTTATTTCTTATCTTTCACAAACAAATGAGCTTAAATTAAAAAAAAAGCAGTGTCTACTTCAATGCCCGATAAATGTTGGCGTTTATTTGTTTATCATGTTTGTTGTCTGAGTATTAGTAGCTGTCATTATTATCGCTCATCAACGTTGGTAAAGTTTTAAGACGACACAAATTCTTTAACAATTCTTAATGTCTTGCTATTTGTTGATGACTTTTCAAATTTGTCGTTATAATTTAAATTCTTGTTATCTTATCGTTAATTTTCTGGCTTTAACATTTCATGTTATTTTCACCTTTTTTTATGAAAAATCACAAGTTGGAATTCTAATTAAATAAACTGTATTATAAATACGCTAAATATGTTATTTTAAAGAAGCGTAAAAGTCTAAAATTTATTTTTATATTGTTTGCATGAGGATTTCCTTTTAATGTTTGTACAAGTTTCACTTCTAACAGCTTGTGAGTGATATAAAACCGTTTTGAGCAAACAAATTTCATAAAAAATATTTTAAGATTTTTTTTGTAGTATAAATTTAAAACACTGTTTGCCAATTTGAAAATGTTTTTGTTTGTATTTAGTTTTTTTAGCATAAAATAATAAAAAAAAAAAATAATTTTTTTCTTTAACAGCTTGAAGCGCACACGCTAGATGAATATTGTGTTATTTTCTGTTTTTTCACAGCTAAAACTGTACGTTTAAAAATTAAATTAAAATTCATTAAAAAATATTAAAGTGAGAGATAGGCTTTTTGTAGGCTCAAATTTATTTCAATATTTAAAATTTTATTTGTGTTTTATGCTGCAAAAAAAAAAAAATAATAAAAAATTCCAAATCTCAAACCCTATTTCTACATTTCAAAACGTATGGAGCCCAGTTCATTAAAAGAAAATAATTTTCTTCAAGTTATGCAAATTACAAATTTACATAAAAATGTAATATTAGTGATTTGTTCGTGTAAAACTTTTATAATTCTGAGTCTTCCATACGATAATCTAAAAACAGTGACCTAGATATTTATGAGTGTTTGTGTTTCTATATGTGTTTGTATGTATGCATGTATGAATATTTTTAATGTTGGTTGCAAGGTATTCGAGAAAAGTAATTACATGTATAGTGGCATGTAGCTGAGTATGTTCATGAATGTATGTACATGTATGAGTGTATAAATAGGGAAATTCTAACAAGATTATGATTACAAGGAATAAAGCACTTACTGTAGGTTAAAGGCATGTGTACAATGTTTTTACTTCTACATGAAAGTTTCTCGCACGAGAGTGTGTAAAAAACAATATTGAAATAAATTCCTAAAAAAAAATAATTTCTCTAATTTTATTCCATAAATATATTTTTTTAAATTAAAATAAATTTTAACTCAATAACTTATCTAAATTATTTAAATGGAGAAATATTAATTATAATTAATGTTATTGCTCTAACTTACACTATGTCACATAATTTAAGGGAGATAAAAGATTTAAAATCTGCCAAACTTAATACTAATCTGCTGATATTATGTCTGTTATAGGACTTTTGATTTTTAGTGGATGCAAAAAACAAATTTTTTTATTTCAAACATAAATATATAATTGCCTTTGAAATATTTTAATCATAAATTAAAAAACAAAAATCAAAGATAATAAGTAACAGTTATCTGGAAATTTTAAACTTAAAACCTGGCCATGTTAGAGTCAACCGAGTCTTATACTGTCACATACAAAAATATTCGCATTGAAGCAAATTAATGGTGATATTAAAAAAAACGACCTTAACTCCAAAGGTAACAGTTATTTTTCGACAAGCAAATAAAAGTTTAGTTGAAACTGTCAAAGAGAGAGAGAGAGAGAGAGAGAGTTTTAATAATTAAAACTCCTCAAATGGCGGCTAATAAAAACTGTTTTTTTTTTTAAATTTTCAAGCGATAATAAAAAATAACTGTCTTGATGAAAACTTAATTATAGTGTCTTAAAATATTATTATAAAATAAAAAAAAACTTTATATAGGTCGTCCCTAAAATGTAACACACTTATTTATCAAGGCCCATTTATTCAACAGATGGTCTTCTTTCGTCAGCTGATTATTTTTTTCACCACTTTTGTTAAATTTCAGCTGTCAAAATCTATAGATAAAAAAAAATTTTCTTTCCTCTCTCATTTATTTCAAATGTCAAACTTCGCATATAAGAAATGTAAACGAAAAAATTCTCTCCGAACTGCAATTACTTGATGAATTAATATGCCTTCATATTTATAATTGAATAAAGTTAAAAAAGCATAAACAGTTTTAACGATTAAAAAATATTATTATTGGAATGCTTATACAGGGTGGGGCAAAAGTGGCAAAGGGATTTGAAAAATTAATAACTTTTCTAATTTAATTTTTTTTATTTTTCTTTTTAGGACTTGTAAAATAAATCTGGGAGATTAATTATGGAAGATTACACGTTCCAGCGAACCAAAATCATAGAACTTTATTTTGAACATCATCGATCAATAATTCAATCTCAATGAGCCTATCGTCGTCAATTTAGTGTGCGGAATTCACCATCCGAATTATTGATTCGACGCTTAGTGACACGTTTTCAGGGTATTGAGAACCCAAGAGTGGTTCATCAGAGACAATTACATCCACTTAAATGTACAGTATGGTGCGCAATTACGTCCCAAAAAATTATTGGACCATTCTTTTTCGAAGATAACGATGGAAATGGTGTAACGGTAAATGGCGAGCGATATCGAGATATGGTCCAAAATTTGTTAAGGCCAGCTCTTTCTGACAATCGAGAGATGTGGTTCCAACAGGATGGGGCCACTTCACTCACTGCTCGAGCCACTATGCAGCTCCTAAGGCAGATTTTTGGCGAACGTTTAATTTCCAAAAATTCAGCATTCAATTGGCCTGCCCGTTCGCCGGATTTACCAGCACCAGATTATTTCCTTTAGGGATATTTGAAAGAGAAGGTGTATATCAATAAACCCAGAACACAGCTCAAAGAGAATATTCGAGCCGAAATAAGAGCGTTGCAGCCAGATACTCTGACTTGTGTCATGGAAAATGCTATTAAAAGAGCTCAACTTTGCGAGGCTGAAAATGGTGCTCACTTACGTGACGTAATCTTTCACACCTAAATTTAAAAAATCTCCCAATATCATATTTTATTATTTTGTAAAAAAAAAAAAATTAAAAATTAAAAAAGTTATGACTGTTTTAAACCCCTTTGCGACTTTTGCCCCACCCTATATAAATGATAAATGTATCAAAAGTTTACTCTTTTAGGTATTTGTCAAGTTTAGAAATGGAATAACTTTTATGACTATTTTCTTTAGGCATTTTTCATAAAAAAAAATTATAGATTTATTGATGTGTGTTCTTCAAAATAAAGGGTCCGCCAAATAACTTTTTTTTTTTTAAATGCTAAAAGAAGTGTAGCTTCGGCTGTGTGGCACGTAACGCCGTCCTGTTGAAACCAAATGCTGCCAATATTATCTTCTTCAATTTTTGTGAATGAAAATTCGTTCAACATGGCCCGATAACAATCGCCATTGACTACGGCCACTCCTTGCTCATTTTCGAAGAAAAATTAAAAATTAAAACTAATTATCTGTCAAATCAGACATGAGCTAAGTATAACCATTCACGAAATAAGCACTAGTTGAAAAAAAACGTTAGATGGCGGACCCTTTATATACTATTTCCTATAATAAAAGAATTAAGCAAAAGACGAGCTGGTTGTTTTAAAAAACTTTTAAATCTGTCTCTATGTTTGAGAACTATACAAGCCACAAAAGCCAACAGCAAACATGTTAGTTGGTTGACTGACTAGTTTGTTAGCTGTTTGGTTGGTTTAATAAACAATTGAACTAAGTTACAGCAAACCAACACAACGACTAAAATATAAAATACTAGCGTTTCCGTTTTACTTATTTACGAAATACAGTATGTGAACATGCGAAAACATACAAAGTATTCATTCATTTATTTATATAAATACATATAAACAAACATGTGTTTGTGGAACGTGCACGATTATGAACTGTTTTACTGGCGACATTTTTCTTTAAGTTGACAACGACACTGAGCTGTTTGTTTAACTGCATATTTTTTCATATTCCATCATCATTTCTTATATCTAAAGTTGTCATAGTTTTTTTTTGTAATTCTCATGCTATTTTTATTATAAAGTTTATTGAAAAATTCCTCGAGCTGGCTTAAGGGATTATTCTGTTTTATATTGTTCATTGTCATTCATTTACCAGTCGATTATCATGGAAATAAACTTGACATCATTTAGGATTCTTCCAACTAAAAGAGTTTTGCTTAATATCTTAAACATATTTTCTTCAATATTCTACTTTATTTTTAAATATGAAAAAAATCATTCTTGTTTTATTTGAACTGTCTGTTGCAGGTATACACTTTCTTAAGAAATTCGCATTCTTGCCTACAACTTAAGTTTTGTACAAGCATAAATTTCCTTTTGTTACGGTTTTTGAATATTTTTTTTTTCTTTACAGTTCTATGTTGTTTGATACTAGATTTTTGTAAGACTACTTGATTACTGGCTGTTCTATTTACTTCGTGTTAATGTAGTTTATTTTTTTTTGTGGTATTAGTTATTGTATATTGTCTTAAACATAAAATTAAAGACTTACAAAATACTTAAATATATAAAATAACTATAAAAGATACTACTTCTTTTTACCCTTAAATAAGCGAACGCCTCTTGACTTCGTCCTCACAAAAAGTATATCTATATATATGAAAGCGAAACTCTGTCCGTGTGTGTGTGTTCGCTATAGACTCCAAAACCGTAGAGCCGATCGGACTCAAACTTTGGCAAGTTGTTGTACACATTCTAGGAAGTGTTTTTGGGTGGTAAAAAGTGGGCGGGGTTACGCCCATAAAAAAGTTATAATATTGAGGTACTTGCACTTGATCGATTTTTCTAAAACTTTGCACACATATTAAGCTGTCATGACTATACAGTTTCGTGATTAGAAAAGTGGGAAGTGCCACGCCCATTTAAAAATATTATAATTTTTAACTTCTTGCACTTGATATTTAATTAAAATTTAGAATGCATTTTTATTCATTAAGGGGCGTAGCAACGCGCGCCGGGCTTGGCTAGTTTTTTATAAGCATTAAGACTGTGTTATTTCTCATATAAGAACTCTTCATCTGTCGTGCCAAGGATATATGTATATAGCATTGTCTTTTCGCTTTTAATTTTTGAAATTTTCATTTCCGACCCCATAAAGTAAATATTTTTTGAAAGCCTATGAAAAGTGGATTCGATTCAGCAATGTCTCTTTATATGTCCTTCTGTCTTTGTGTTTGTGGATTAAATTCAAAAATTAGAAACCGCCACTTGTGGCATCAATAATTATTAAGTTTTCGGGAATGAATCACTGTTGAAATCCAACATAATCGTGCAATAAATATCTGAGATTATGAGTTGGAGTTATGAACATTTTCAGCCCTACGATAATTCACAGACAGGGGGTGAAAGTGATCGAAAGGATACATCTCACACTCATATCGGATGGAAACATGCACTATAAGTACCTGGAGAATGACATAAGTATGTTTGATAATAAGTCCATTAAAACGAAAGGGCGGGTGTTAGTGTTTACTTACGTATGTTGGACCTGTGCTGCATCTTAAGTCAGGGGAAGTACATGTCCGTTTATCAGCCAGAAATGTTTAGCCTGCTGGACGAATTGTATTACCTATTTGGATCTCAAGTGCAGGGAAGAGAACTCTCATTGCACTTGATAACCAATCGGTTAAAAAATACGTTCATTGGATGGATGTGAACTCTTCTTTGGTACTTGAGTGTAATCTAAAACTTAATAAGTGTACCTTTACAAATGAGGTAACGTTGATGTGAATTAGAGGACACGTGGGCATGGCTGGGAATGCGAGTGCTGACGAACTCGTGAAGAGAAGATTTGAAACTACATTCTACGAACTAAAACCCAGTATTGCTCTGGGTAATGGGTAAGTGCGGGCGACTATCTTTAAAATAGTTAAAATCTATTTTCTTAATAAATATCATGTCATACAGTCCTGTGAATCATTTCTAATTTCCAATGTTTGGTTCACACCTTTGGCATGACTAAATTTAACAATATGAAGAAAAGCCACACAAAAATAAAAAAATATGTGCAAAATATTGAATGCAGTGCCGGAATTTGCTATCACTAATTCTTTAAGTTTATTTCCGCATGTTGCTTTATTAAAATTGCAAATTGTTTTCTGATTGAACATGTGATGTCTCAATTTTTCCATAACAGTATATAACCAACCAATTTTGAAGTTAATAGACCTTGGGACCTTGGGCTGAAATTGAAGTGCCGGCGATTACAAAGGGCAGCATAAAATTGCTGGTGCGTATCTTTAGAGTCGAATATAGTACAGTTACTTGTTGATTTTTTTAAAGTGTATCATATTAAATGGAACTGTATTACAAGGTGACACGAAATTTTTCTTTTTTATTTTTTTTTAAATTAAATAAAAGAAATCGAAATTAATATGCTGGGTTTTGTCGTAAAATACCAAGACCTGTTTTATTGGCATGTATTTTAAATCTCTATACTTTACAATTATTAAAACGCAACTAACAATTTTTAATATTATTAATAAATTTACCAAACATTAGATAAAACTAGAGCATTTTCTGATAAAAACAAATATATATTCTTTGTAATTACTTGATAGTTATTTGTGATCGCAATTAATTACAAACTATAATTAGGGAATTAGATAATCATTGGTATTATTTAAAAAAAAAATGTATTTATTTTTGTACTCATATAATTACACTAAAATCTTACATAAAGCATATGTTTGGTTACACTGTAACTAACTATACACTGATTCTTTTTATTCAAATCTAAAGAATTTAAGTTTTTGCTACCTTTTCTTTAATTTTATTATATTCATTGAATTTTGTATATATTCATTCATGGTTTAAAAATAGACAGCAAGCAACTCCTGTAAATATGTTGACTTTTCCATTGTTATGGACATAAACGAATAAAAAATCCCACACAATGGCAACAAGTTTGAAAAATACAAAGAATTGAATAAAGTAAATTAGAACAAGGTTACAATAACTGTCAGAACTTCAAAGATATTGCTGACATTTCCAATAAGAAAATGGACAAATTTATTATTAAGTCAAATGAGTTTTTATACAGTTTTTCTGTATTTCCTTCGATTATAATTGCTTCGTTGTAAAGTAAATATTTGCAACGAACGATAGAAAGAAGGAACGGAAAAGTAGAAGCAAGGCTAAGGTTTGCTTTCACTATTTTTTATTTTGTGTTTAAAAGAATGTGTAAATACAAAAAATACAAAAAAATAAAAACAATTAAAATAAAAGAAAAGTTTTACATTTAAACAGGCACTGACCTCTCGCTTACTTTTTAATCAGAGTTGCACTCAATGCATGAGATACTAAGTTTCACATACATATCACTATATATACTTTTATTTCTCAATGAGAGTGTCACATATCATATTTGATCTATATATCAATATGAGAAATTTATAAAAGAACACAATCCACAGAATGAAAAAATGGCATTGATATGGCCGTCACCTGTGATGATTGGTTTGTAATTTCTAAAATATTCATTTCTGATCCCATAAAATATATATTTTTAGAAAGCTTAATACTAGGGGAGTCCGTGTATTTTGTGAAATAAGCTTTTATAAGTTATCACTTATAGAAATATTTGGAAATGAATTGCTATCGAAATTCGAAAAATTCCTTAATAAATTTATGAGATATGAGCAAAAAAAAACACGACTGGCTTTGTTTTCTTTCTATATTTTTACCAGAAAAATCAACATTTTTCAACCTTAAGACAATTAGTAGACTTACTGTTGTTTCACTTATCACTTAGTAATTATTTGTAATTTTAAGTTTCCTTTTTGTGTCGTGAATTTCTGTCATTGTCTTTGAGTGTGTTTTGTGGAAAATTTGCAATTTCCAGGTATATTCAAAGTTACATTTAATTTAAATATTGAATAATAGTTTATTTGGAAAAGTTAAAGTAAGCACAAAGCATAAAAAATAAAACAATGGTTGGTTCACGAGTATATGTTGGTGGTTTACCCTACGGTGTAAGAGAACGCGATTTGGAACGTTTCTTTAAAGGCTATGGCCGAACACGCGATATTCTAATTAAAAATGGCTACGGTTTTGTGGAATTGGAAGACTATCGTGATGCAGATGACGCTGTTTATGAATTAAATGGAAAAGAGTTACTGGGCGAAAGGGTGGTTGTTGAACCTGCTCGTGGTATAGCCCGTGGTAGCCATAGAGACCGCTATGACCGATATGATGGTGGTCGTCGTGGTGGTGGGCGTTACAATGACAAAAATAAAAACAATAGATCGAATTCCCACTATGGACCACCGCTGCGAACCGAGTATCGTCTTATTGTAGATAATTTATCCAGTAGAGTTAGCTGGCAGGATCTTAAGGACTATATGCGCCAAGCCGGTGAGGTCACCTATGCTGACGCTCATAAGCAACGACGTAACGAAGGCGTTGTAGAATTTGCTTCATTGTGTGATATGAAGACTGCTATTGAAAAATTGAATGATACTGATTTAAATGGCCGTCGTATACGTTTAGTTGAAAACCGCCGTAGTGGTCGAGGTGGTCGCGGAGCATCTGGCTCATCTAGCTCAAGGTCACGATCTCGTTCACGCAGACGTTCTCACTCTCGTTCTCGCCTCTCTTCACGTTCACGTTCCAAGTCTCGCAGCCGCTCTAAATCTCGTGGAGCTCGTTCAAAATCGAAGTCTTTAGTCAAATTGAGATCCTGTTCCCGTTCAAATAAACCACGTGAACTTTCTAAATCCAAATCTAAAACCCGTTCCCGGACACGATTCCCGGTCGCGTTCCCGTTCACTATCTAACTCTAAACGGGACTCAAGATCACGTTCCCGTTCCAAGTCTCGCAGAGACTCTCGTTCACGCGATTGCTCTGCTGTAAATGACAACAAATCGCGTTCCAGATCAAGATCTGTATCGCCAAAAAATGGCAACGTATCTCCTGATCGAAACAACGAAAGTATGGACGAATAGATTTGGCGGAATTTAAAAAACAAAAAATATAATAAACATTACTATGTTACTTCTTTCCTTTGTCTTTTTATAAACATTATGGGCCGTATTCATAAAAAATATTTTAGGTTTGTTGAAGGCTTATTTGATAAATTTCTCTACAACATCTGTAAAATAAGTCTTTAATAAACTTAAAATATTTTTTATGAATACGGCCCTATATATATACATATATCACTGTTTTTTTCCTTCGTATTTTTTATTTTTAAAAAATATGTAAATTTATTTTTTAGTAAAAACATGAAAATAAAAATTTAAGATATTCACACTTTTCCCGCCCCTCCAAATATAAATGTACCACATTATAAATACATACAGATCAGCACTTAATGATGCTCTTATCAAAATACAAATGTATTGAAAAGTAAGTAATTTTAAATGTTAATTTTGAAGAGACATTAAACTATTTTTGTCATAATAATACTATTTTAAAAAGAAAACCATATCGAAGTTGTCATGAAAAGTAAAAATTAAATGATAAAATTTTAAACAAATATTTGATTACCGTGGCAAAATAAATGACAAAAAATAACTAAAATAATTATTGCCTGTCTTCATTAACCAAATATTGTTATAAAATAAGATGCATGATAAATAGGTTATTTGTAGTAATTACGACTTTGTCCGATTTTAACTGCCATTATAATGCTATCAAATAAAAGGGCCAGAGCAGTAACAGTAAATTATGAAGAAGTTTAAACCCAAGATGGCATCCAAAATAAAATGGCGGAAATTTTATTTCTGGGGTATCTAATAAAAGGGACTGACTAGTAGATTACCGATGACTAAGCAAAAATTTGAGATCAAAGATGGCGGCGGAAATAATAAAATAAAACCTTAAATCCGTTATCTAGACTAAGCTATGATATGATCGCTATACTTACTTATGTATATGATGGTGAAGTATATTATCAGATAAGGTACGGAGGAACAAAGCATTCTTACTTGTTTTTAATCGTGAAAATCAAATAAGCTAGATTTGTCTTACACAGTGTGATTATCTGCATATCTCTTATCAAATACGCCAATTTCTCCAATCGTCCCACCTATTTCCGTAGATTTTCGTGAGTATATACTATAAGTTTTATATAAAACGATACGATGTTTGTGACCCATTTTCAAGATTACCTGCACAAGGAAAACAATTCATGTATAGAAATAAAGTTCAAAAGATATTTGTATGCCCTTATCCAAAATTTTTTTACAATTTATACTAAATAGGGTCGCCACTGATAACTGTAGAAATTACAAACGAAAGGACAGACGTTTATATATAAAGTGTATGGTGAAGGGTAAAACTATTTTTTTTTGCACTGTAGTTTTACTGTTATTTATAACAAGTGTTAAATATTGCTATTACTATCATTTTTCAATGTGTGTAAATAAATAAAAACAACATTTTGTGTCTGCTGATCATTTGCATTGATGTTTAACAACAAAAGTAAACACATTAATATATTTTTCATTCTCTTCCATTGTTTTCCCTTCGTATTAATTTTTATTTATTGCAAAATATTTGCTTTTACAATTTTTAACCATATACAAGTTTTCTATCCGCATAGGATAGAGCTTAACAATTATGGGGGTATTAGTGCTGTGCTATAAAATAATAAAGTTTAGTTGTATAAATATTTAGAAAATTAAATAATGTGATGAAAACTTGTTATAGAAGTTTTTATTTAAACTAGTTTGGGGTTTGTTGGAAAACTTTTAATATTATAGGGGAAGACAAGAGTTTTATTTACTTTTTAGTTGTGATCAAATAAAGTTTATTTGTAACATATTTTTAACAAATATAAATGTTTAATTTAAATTATATGTTTTGTTAGGGAGTAATTTGTGAGGTAATAAATCGATAAGTGTTTATCGAACGGTTACTTTATTTTTACTTTGTAAATTATGTGTACGTTTTCAAACCTTGTTTTGAATTTTTCTTTAGAATTAAACAGAGTTAATAGTTTTTTAAAACTAATATGCTTTCATATTAAAGTTTTTTTTAATCAGGCTTGAGTTCATATTAACATTCATTATTTTTACAAAGCATTTTTAATTGTGCTAAATGACGGAATAAATCTGAAAAATTATATTTTTACCGACACTAGCCGAGTGGAATGCATTTTCGAAACCAGCTACGATTTCATCATCAGCACTCTCTGATCGGTGGTTACATGTTGGTTGTAAATATCATCTATTTAACTCCCGGGACTTAAGTTAATTTTTTTTTTTTAGTTTTTCCTTTTTCATATATTTTACCACAATGAGTTAGATTGAAATTTTTAACCAAACAGCAACCCTTTTACTTTTGTTTGTTAATAACAAATTGTTATTATCTTTCATTTATATCACTATTTGTGTCCTGCTCTAGCCACCAGTTAGGCAGCGATTAGAACAGATAATTGTTTTTAACAATCAATGTCTATAAACATTTGTTTTATTTTTTGTGAGGCCAGTATACAACAGAATGTTGATTGACCAATATTGAATAAATGATTGTTTGCACCGTGCCCTGTTTTATTCAAATTTAATTTTTATTTTGTTGAACTTTTTCTGTTTAATATTTAAATTTTTTTAATCAGGCTTGAGTTCATATTAACGTTCTTTATTTTTACAATTATTTTACAATTCTAACATGCTTTTGTAAAATTTCTTTTTATAAAATTTATTTACAATTTGTAGCTGAAGGTATATTTTGGGCTGTAGTAAAATTTTGCAATGGTTTTTAATAAGAATTTTTGTGTTGTTTTCAGTTAAAAATTTTTCTACTCTATGTGTTATTACAGGCACTCATTTCTTACAAATAGCTTTACTCTTTATATTTGAAAATTTAGGGTTCTTTGTCTTAATTAATTATTATTATTATTGATTTTTATTCTAGATGTAAGTTACTTGGATATGAAAGTCAAAATGTTATCAGAAATTATTTCGTTGTTTTTTGGGTGAAGCAGTTTTTAAAATAAAGACAGACAGACAGACAGACAAACAAAACATCTAAAAATGAATTTAAAAAATTTTAAAATATATATAATGCAAAGGCAAATATTTTTTAAACGGGTTTATTTATATATTGGTCAAATCTAGTAATTAAAAATGTACTAACTTCAACCCCGTCAATATCATTATCAAACTTAGGGGTTTGACCAGTAAAATCCAAAATGGCGTCTGAAATAAGATGCAAAATGAAAAGATCAAATTAAGTAACTACAGTTTTGTCCGCTTTTAACTGCCATAATAATTGTATCAAATAGATTGTTTTGTTATATTTTCTTGGAAAAAATTTTTTTTTTTAATTTTTAATCTAGTACGGTTTCAAAATCAATGCCTTGTAACTATGTTTGTTTTTACCAGACTTGGCACCATTGCTGAAATGAACATACATAGTAGTAACTGGGAAATCCCCTTATTCGATAACTCTTACCTACACATTTTGTTCGCGTGATATTTACATAAAATATTGCATAATTAAAGTGTTTAAAGTTTATTAGCTCGCAATATTTTATCAATTGTTCGAACATTTATCAATTAGATTTGAACATTTCTGACCTTAATAAGTTAAAAAAGGTATTTTATCTATAAATTTTCAGTTAAGCTTTAAAAATAAAATGTTTGCCCTTGCTAACAGTTAACAAAAGGTCCAAAATTTTAAAGATTCGTAAAAGGCAAGCCATTTCTTTAGAAATAAAATTAGAGATCTGGGACTGTCAAATTGATGATGTCGACGAATTAATGATAGATAAGCCTCTAGATGATAATTGTCTGATTGAATTAACAACAGATGACGGCAAAACTGAGAACCATAATAGCGATAACGACGAGGAGACCGAAATGTGTCAACTATCTGCTAGTTTAATTGATGACGGTCAAACATTTGGTAACGTATCTACCGTGTAAAAAAAGAGTTGGGTGTACTAGACTCGAACTTTTCCTCATCCTCGGCAAACTAACTACAGCATGCAAAATGTTGTAATATGTTCTTTAATTTATTATTTTTAAGCAATTTTATTAAGACAGATTTTAATAACTCTTTACCCCCATACCTAAACAAGAGCGTTGAGCGTCAAGCGTTGGAGTTTTACATGTGTTTTGTTTTTGTTACGATAACAAAGTACATGCAAAATTGCAACGCTTGACGCTGAACGCTCTTGTTTAGGTATGGGCCTTACTGTAAAGATCTTAATCAGTCGGAAAAAAAAGATCCCAAGAAATTAAATTATTTTTATCAAATTACTAATGAAAATTAGAACCCCTTTTTGAAAATAAGTATTAGGTCTTTGTAAGCTAACATAGACGATTTTGTAAGGTTTTTTTTAAAAGAATTTTTCTAAATGTATTAAAAAATTTCTAAGATTTAAGGATTTTAATTTTCTGTAAATCATTTTTATTTTTAATCAAGTTAATTTTTTCTGTTATTAAATTTCCTAAAACATTTGCTAAATTTAATTAAATTGTTATCATTTTAAGAACATTTTAAAAATTATTTCTTCGTTAGCCGAGTGGATTTAATATTCGAAACCAGCAATGATTTTATCGAATGATAATTTTTAAAATATTTCTCAAATGATGATTAAATTTAGAAAATGTTTTAGGAAATTAAATAATAAAGGGTCCGCAAATAACTTTTTTTTTTTTAAATGCTATAAAAATGTTGCTTTGGCTGTGTGGCACGTAGCGCCCTCCTGTTGAAACCAACTGTTGCCAATATCCTCCTCTTCAATTTTTGTGAACAAAAATTCGTTCAACATATTCCGATAAGGATCGCAATTGACTGTAACGGCCACTCCTTGCTCATTTTCGAAGAAAAATGGCCCAATTATGCCTCTGGACCAAAATCCGCGCCAAACAGTAACTCGTTTTGGGTGCATCGGCTTTTCAATGTATGCGTGCGGGTTTTCTGTGCCCCAAATGCGTCAATTTTGCTTGTTTGCATACCCGCCAAGATCAAAATGAGCTTCATCTGAAAAGATGATTTTTTTTTTGCAAAATCTGCCAAAGTAATGTCGCAATATTTCCTAGCATTGTTCAAGCGTATACACAACCACATTCGCTCAGCGGAAGGATTAAACTAATTATCTGTCAAATGAGCTAAGTGTTACCATTCACGAAGTAAGTACCAGTTGAAAATAAAACGTTAGATGGCGAGCCTTTAGAAAAAAATGAACTGGAGTCAAAATAAAACGGATTTACAGTAAATTTAATATATTAAGTTAAAATAAAACACTAATATACAATTTAAGGATTTATTAAAAATATCTCTAACAATTAAATCCGAAATGTTCAAAAACCCCAATTAAAAAAAAGTTCTTCTGCTACATATGTTGATTTTCTGTACAACTTTTTTTTTATATAAAGTATTAGTTTGTGTGATTTATTAATTATCAAACTGTTCAATAATAAATTAATGCTTTTCAACAAATTCCCTTATAAAATAAAATAGATTAATTTTCAGACCCATTTTGCGAATATAAATTAATAATTTAAAACACATTGGAGTTGGGCAATTTACTGCTGCGGTATACAAAAGTGTAAGTATTGCTATTGCATTAAACACAGCATAATGAACTTATCTATACCCTGTTGAACCACTTATAGTGGCTTTAGCGGTAAATCTAATAAAATATTAATCACTCAGTTTTTAAACACAACTATAATTGTTTAAAATTTTATATCTTGTAAACTTAAAATACAGGCAACAGCATTATTACGTTTTGTTTGTTTACGATGTTGTTGACATTTACCTCTTACTGCCTTTACACAAACATGCCAAAATGTCTGTCAAATGTAAATATATGCGTTTATGTTTATCAATGAGTAAATGTTACGTTTCTACAGATTTTATACGTATATTTGTAGATCGTAAAAAATACACAAATTACACATTTACACACTTACTTGTCACAGCAAGCACCAGCTTGCGTAAGTCAAATTAATTTAAATATTTATTTTTCTTTTAGTATAATAAAATCATGACTGATAGGTTGGTCTGGTCTGACTTAACGTTAGTCATAGAATACCCACACACAAACACACACACACAAATAGGCATAGTTTTGATCTGCTGTTTTTAATAAACAATGATAGACTATTTATTCATATTTAAAAAAATGGTTCGAATCAGATAGTTCTTGTTCCAACTCTTCAATAAATATTTCGGTGCGTGTGTTTAATTTAAAAACAAACAAAAAAACACTATTTCAGCAGTTTATGAACATTTGTTGTATATAAGCAGATATTCTTTAGAATATTTATTGTTATTCAACGAATAAAAAGAATAAAGTGTTTATTTATAATTTTCAAAAATTAAAATTTATACATTTTTATGAAATTTTTTTTAAAGGTAAACTCAATGCGAATTTAATCAGGTGATCTCTTCCCTACAAAAACAATAAACTACTTAGATGTACATATCTTGTTTTTGTATATTTATACCAAACTGTCAAAATTTTTTTGACTAAACACGCGTTTGTGTACATTTTGTTCAAACATAAAAAAACACAAATTTCGACATTCTAGTCTTAAACTTAGTTCACAGCTGATGAATAGCTGGGCTAAAGAGTTGAACTGATGTGAATTTGCCTTGGGTAAACTAAATTTGTATTGTAGCAAAACAAAACTAATGAGCAAAGCAAAGAAAAAATTCCAATAGAAAATATAAATAAGATCAACGCATGAGACAAAACTAATTTAAAACACAAAATTGATAAAAATTAAATTAAATAAGAAACTAAACTTGATAATCATAATATAAGAGTAACATATAAAATGTGGTTTAATTTTAAGGGCCGACATTGATTTTAAATTAAACACAAATTATTACGGAAATTATTGTCATTTATATTTATTATGATAATATTGGTATGTTTGTTACAATTATGTATGGAACAAAATATTGGCCAAATGTCTGCCGCGATCTCGGCCGATAGTTCAAATTTTCAATGACAATGTTGATGTTCAATTGTTAGGCACGATGTTGAGTCGAGGTTGACTGCTCTTTTGCCACACTATCGCGAAAAACAGCAATGTTTTTCGTTCAACGAACTAAGAAGGCATTCACAGATGTTTTCACATTTCATACAGACCTGTTTTACTGAAATTTAAATTTGTTACACAATTCTGCCGATTGTGGACGAATTTGAACGTTTATTTTGACCAAAAGAATCACAAAGTGCACGAATGCATTTTGATTTAAACGCCCATTTTCATAATTAGCCTGAATAACTTTAACGTGTTGCTCGAATGTATATGTTTCCATGGTTCAAATTGAGTAAAGGCTATAATAATACACGGCATGTGTTTTATATCTGACTTTAAAATTTGTGAGACATATGTAAATCTACATGTCTGTCAAAATTGTACTTTTACGCTGACTGCTTTGCAGCAGCAGAGATTTCTGCCAACGGCTGATGTCACATGTTTTGACGGAAGAAAATAGAGCGCGCTCTAATTGAAATTTTGTCAGATGTCTCAACACATGTTTTTTTACAGAAGTAATGTTTTAAAGGTAACACACGACATGTTCGTATTAGTAGTGGAGAATTTGACAAGTCAGATGTAAAAAACATGCCGTGTATTAGCACTTTTAGTCTGAAATTGCGAAATGTCAAATGAAATTCCGAAAAAGACATGACGTTTAAGTGTGGTTCACACTCAATAGCGGCCCTTAATATTTAACCACCCTTTATCATTGAATTATATATTTGTGATTTAAGCTTAAAATGGTTGTCAGTTATCATTATTATGTTTAATTAAAGTATGATGCAATCACAGTTGATGTCGAAAATTTTTGTTCTTTTTTAAAGCAAATTTCTGTTTTGTGCCTTTAGTTATATTAATTGCACTTATCTTTTAAACATTTTACTTATACCTTTTAAGTTATTTTGGTTTTTTTAATATCTTTTTTTGAGGTCAAACTTTTAGCAAAATTCACTCAACAAGAAGAAGAACATTTGCAAGAAATTATTAATAATAAAGTCATAGAATAGATTATATCATTGTCTAATCTATTATTTTATGTGTATTTGTAATTTGGAATGATTTTGAATATAATGCAAGTTTTGTCACAGCAAATAAATTGCCCGAGGGCCAAGGCGGCTATATTACAAAATAATTATCCTGAGTGGACAATATAAATACAAAATTAAATCCAAAACTATTAATGGTACATGAGTTCAACCCAAGATGAAGTGGTTCAATTTAGGTGAAACATGAATGATTTTAACATTAACGTGTCATTGGAGAGCATGTGTTGATATGAATATATTAACAAAATTCACTTCATTCTAAAAAGTGCATAGAACGCATGCATAGTAGTTGATTATGTTTGTTTACATGAATTGCTTAAGGCTTTTTGCATGCACTTGCATGTACATATTTAGAAGCACATCATTAAACGCTAACTATCTTCGTTTTGAAGAAGACATTCTCCTCTTGCACTTATGAATTAAAAGTCACGAAAAATATTATCCACTTTAAACTTGTGCAAAATTTTTATGCCGAAAAACTAACTTGATTACTTACAAACAGAAATCTAGGTTATTGCGTTCACAAAATACAAAAGTCATTAGTAAACAACAATTACACCCCATTAGGTATGCAATTATATCTGAAAATATCATTGGGCCTTTTACGTCTTTAAAAATTACGTGTATAGCACGTAAATGGAGAGGGCTAACGGTTTATGATAGCAAACTTTGTACGTATTGTTATTGAATACAGAATAGAGATGTGGTGTCAGCAGGATGGAGCCACTACCCATGCTGACTGAGACACAATAACACATTTAAGTCAAGTTTTTGGAGAGCAAATAATTCCAGGAAATTCTGTTCGACAGATTTATTAGAACCCGAGTAATTTTGTTTGGATCTTTTAAAGGAGCGAGTATATGTGAATAAGCCCGAACAATACTTGTATTAGAGGCCAACGTTCAAGTACTACAACTACAAATTGTAAAAAGTTTTATGGAAAATTCTTTGAAACGAGTTTATCGTTTCTAAGCAGAAATAGGGGGGTTATTTAAGTGACGTTATTTTTAATACTTAGTTTTGTGAAATTTGAATTTCATTAATATTATAAAATTGTTGGCGTAAAATTTTTGGCGACTTTTGGCCCACTCTGTATCGTCTAACAATGCGATTTGAACCGGCTTTGTTAAAAACTATTATAAAAATTTATATAAACTTGGTTTAGTTTCATGAAAGTATTGGTGCATGTGAAATTGAATTGTAGTCTTTAATCCCTTTTACAATTCTGGCCTGTCATTGTTAAACAGGAAATTATATTCCTGCAAAGATGTCCTTTTGGCGTTGAATTGAATGCCTTAGCGTCTTAAGGGAATAACTTCAGAAAAAATTATTTTTGAAATATTTTTAAGCAACGGTTTGCCAAAAATTAATTTCACTTTCAATTTATGTTTGTATTGTTTTTGAAAATTGTTTAAAGTTAAACAATATATAAAAACATAAGGATAAAATTATTATTATTTTTTTGCCAAAGTAGTTTAAGCGAATTCAAGAGTATCAAGCGCACACAAGTCTAAAGAGTGAAAACATAAGATTTTTGGTCATGGTAAATTTGTAGGTGGTTCAAGCTTCAATAACTTGATGACTGTATATTAAACTTCACCCCGTTTGAGATATTCGAAGTATATTAAACTAAGTATTTTAAAAGCTTTTATTATTATAAAGTCCTACAAATGAATAAGTTAAATGCAGGGTATAGCTTTAAATATAATGTTACAAATTGAGCAATTGAAAATACACTTACTAAGAGAAAAAACTAATGCCATTTTATAACTTATTATAGATTGCATTTTAATGTGAACCTGTTAACCTGTTAAAGAATAATCAGTTAGTTTGTGTAACAAGTAATTTGTGGTTAAAGCTTAATACCTAGTAATTTAAGTTAAAAAGCCATTTATTAAATATGACAAATATTTATTAGTTCATTTGGTTTAAAGTCATACATATAAATTAAATACTTATACTTAAACGCCGCAATTAAATAAATAGCAAAGCGTGCAAATATGTATTTAAATAAACGTTTTGAAATTAAAGCGGAGTGCAATGAAAGATAAAGGGGGCTAATTTTAAAATTTTTTTGGTTTTCTCAATGACATTTTAAAGTTTCTATTTTGGTAGTTGAATGGTTACAATCTACTCTGTCTTATATTCTAAAATTTATTCTAGATTAAAAGAGTATATAGTTAAAAATCTTGATGTCACTATTAACAAACATCGTCTTTGGAGCACCGCATCAGCTAAAATAAATTGAATGTTGAGAAACTGCATGTAATTTTTTATACCTTTTTTTTTGGATGAGGTGTGGTGAGGATGCCTTTGACTAAAACATACCTTTAACCGACTTTACTGTACGGATATGAATTGTTTTCTGAATGTGATGAGCGTAATATGAGTAGATTTAAGGTTGCATTTAATAATATTGCATGTTGAATATTTAGTATAAACAGATTTAGCAGAATATCACATTATACGAGTCAAATTTTTGACACTCTTTGAAATGCGAAATTGCAAATTAAAACAAATACATACATACATACATATATGGTCAACATTAAAAGCGGTAGATATTTATTTTCACGCTTATGTGTATTCTCCCATTACACTCATATAAGCTTGTTTACAATTCTCTTTTCTTATCCACGCGTTTAATATTTATTTAATATTTTAGCCAAGAGACATACAGAATCCTGTTAGTAAATTCCTCATCAACGTTTTATTAAATTAGAGTCCAAAGATGACTTAATACCCTTAGGAATTGAAATAAGAACGTGTTTATGTACTTGATGTAACTTTATACTCTACAGTAATAGGCCAAAAAAATAAGAACAAAAAAAAAGCGCAAACGAAATTTAACTCTCTGAATTGAAATATTTGTCATAAGTTTAAGGAAAAAATAAAAAAATATGTAACAAAACGACTACAGTGTCCTAATTTTTTTGTTCACCACCTGTATCAGTGTTCAGATTTTCATTATGAAAATAAGTGTGTTTTGCTGTTTTGTTTGTTGGTTTTTGAATGATTAATGTTATACTTGTGAGATATTTCAACATATTAACAGAGAGCAGATGAATAAGCTTTTATACTTAATCATTATTCTTTTTACTTGCTTAAGACCAGCAAAAAACTTGTGTCCAGCTCGGCATGAAAGCGTATCGAATTTAAATTGCAATTTATCAAAAATTATATCATTTCTATGTCCAAAAAGTATCAGAGATTAGAAAGTGTTATTAAGTTGTTACACAAAAACAATTTCCAACATATCAGTTAAGATTATCCAAGCCTTCGACTAAATGATTAGTGTTGTGAACTTAAATGTTCTATATTGTTTAAAAATGTAATCAGCTGCTTAAAATTGCAATTCGATAAAAATAAAAATTTAAGAGTTTAATAAGAGAAGATTTAAACAGAGAAGGTTTAATTACATAAACTTTGATTTCATTGCAGGGCAAACAATAACAAGACACATGTGGTAAGTGCTTCAGAATATCTGTATATTTGAGTGTCTTTACAATCAATCAACTTACGTTTAGTCTTACCCTGAAGAAGTCTGTTAATTAGGTGAATGTTTTTCTTAAAAGAGAAACAAATTTGTGCCCGTGGCAGTTGACTAATAATGCGTCGTCTGCAAAAAGGTTTGTCATTCCGTATGAAACCTAGACGTGTATAAATAGTATGGGAGCTAATTGGTATTATTAATCAGGATAATCGCCCCATAATTTTATGAGATATGAGCAATTAAAAACAACTGCTTCTGTTTTCTCCTTTATTTCTGCGGTCGCAAGGAAAAACAAGGTAACTCCATTTTTCCAAAAAGTTGAAAAAATACCAAAAATTGGATGGATTTTGGATTTACCATCACTTTGTCAGATCAAAATTTTGAAAAAGTATCACATTTAGGAGTAATCTACAAAATAGAAATGGCTTTAATATCAGTTTTTAGGAAAAAAAAGGTAACTCCATGTGTTTTAAGGAAAAATCAGGTAACTCCATAATATCTTAAAGAAAAATAGTAGGAGATTGATCGTTGATGTAAACAATAATTGAAACTAGAATTGTAACATTAACATACAACAAAATTAACTGAATTCCTTTATTTTTAACATCAAACTAAAAACTAAAAAATTGAAAATTTTCTTATTTTCTTATATATTTTTTACCCTTTGTTTTTATGAAAAAAAACATAAAAATTAATTTAAAACAAGTAAGAACGCTATATTCGGCCGTGCCGAATCTTATATACCCTTCACAACGTGTAGTCATGCAATAACAGCAGTTTGTAATACCATTCATCCCATATGAAATACGTACATACATATAAAAAACATACATATATAAAAACAAACCATTTTAAAATTATAACTTTACGTATGTATGTTAACAGCAAAAATAAAAAAAAAATTTAAAAAAAAAATTTAAAAAAAAAATTAAAAAAAAAAATTTAAAAAAAAAAATTAAAAAAAAAATTTTTTTTTAAATAATTAAAATATATATAATAAATATAAAACAAAAAAAAAATTTAAAAAAAAAAATTTAAAAAAAAAATTATAAAAAAAAATAATAAAAATATAAATAATAATTAAATAAAAAATAAAAAAAAAAAACTAAAAAAAAAATTTAAAAAAAAATTTTTAAAAAATTAAAAAAAATTTTTTTTGGCTCAGCTGGGATTCGATGCCACGTTTTCTCTAACCAGTATACACGTTTGTATGTATGTATGTTGTTGTTGTAATGTTGTTTTTGTGAAAAAAAAATCGAGGTGGTCGTGGGTTTTTGCTCATATCTCAGTTGTTTATGTACCGATGTTTCTGATTTTCAATACCGATCTACTCCCGAATATTTCTGATATTTTAATACCTTACCCGGGTCCAACCTATGTCGGGGGGCTTCAAAAAGTTGATTTCAACATACACACGGACAGACGGTCAGACGGACAGACGGTCAGACGGACAGACGGACAGACTGACAGGGCTTAATCGACTTCCCTATTCATAAGCTTTCAGAAAATATATACTTTATGGGGTCGGAAATGAAAATTGTAGAAATTTCACACGGAATGACAAACCTATATATACCCTTTTTCACTGTGTGAAGGGTATACAAATATATATATATTTATTTTTTTTTATTTATAACTTTTAAATAATGTTTTTTTTTGCATAAGATGATGAAAAGTTGCCTTAACTCCATAAAATATAAGAATTATTTCAAAAAATGAAATTTTTAGGAAAAACCAGCTAACTCCAATTTTAGGTAAAAATCAGGTAACTGACCCTGATTTTCGCTTCTGACTGGTAAAAAGTTTTTTACTGCAACCCAAAATGTTTAACAGGATGTAAAATTATGTTTTTTTTTTAATGCGCACACATTAGAATATGAATTAAAAAAAAAAACTAGTAAAAAATGTCGAAAACTTTAAATGCGTCTTTCTCGTGTTTTAAAAAAATGGAGTTACCTTGTTTTTCCTTGCGACCACAGATTTATACCACAAATATTAAATATTTTTTAAACCTGGGAAAATTTATAGACATGTTAGTGCAAATATTTGTAGAGATAGTATGCCTCAAGAGAAATTCGGGGAAAATTGTTTAATATGTCAAACATTTCAAGGTTCTAAATAAATTTAAGATACGTTTAATACATCACATTATATGCCGTGGTATTGAGAGCCAATTCTAAGAAAAACTAATTAATCGGTTTTGAAAATAACTCAGATGCAATCACAAAAATACAACTGCTTCGGTTTCTTAAACAAATTACTAACTAAAACCGATTTGTTTTTTTTTTGTTTGAGTTTTTATACCGTTAAATGAAAGGACTTGGTTAGCGCAATATTATACACCATAAAAAAATTAAATCTCATGATGGCTGATACTACAAAATGACGGCCAATAAATGTATGTATGGATCATATCTGGTATTTAAAAATATACTCCCTTTATCCCCCACAATATTGGTATCTTATGAAAGGGCTTGACCAGATGAATACAGTAAAATCCAAGATGCTGTCTGAAGCAAAAAGGCCAAAAACCCTTTTAACTTCATCAATATGGATATCAAATGAAAGGGTTCGACTAGCAGAATAAAGTTCTATAAGTAAAAATTGAAAATGTTGGAAATAATAAAGCAAATGACGTATAATGTGATATCTGGGTTAAACAACAAGTTGGTCACTATACCCACATACTTAATGGTGAAGGCATTATCAAATACCTGCACGGCCCAAAATTTTTAAAAATTTTTTATCATGAATTTGTGATATTACACAAAAACTTCATTGAACTTTTTAGTGTTTGTTAAATATATTTAAGAGTAAGAACAGCGATGGCTTTAGTTAAAAGAGGATTGGCGACTACTCTCAGATAACTTTTACCCACAAAAATGGGAGCTTTGTAGTAATATTATGCTTCTTATTAATAATTTAGTATTTTTATTGGCTTGATAAAAATATATGTAAGATAAAAGTAAACAAGCAAGAGCTCTATACTCGTAAGTGCCGAATCTTATAGCACCCTTCACCATCATTTACATACATATAATCCCACATCGTAGCTTAACCTAGATTTCATGTTATACGCAATTTTTCTTTATTATTTCCCACGCGATCCTCGATTTTGCATTTTTTAGGAAGTTTTCTGTATTTTAATAGTCAAGCACTTTCATTTGATATCCATATTGATGTGGTTGAAAAAATGTAATCCACTATTTTGTTTTAGACGCGATTTTAGATTTGAAATTTTTTAATAATTTACTGTATTCTACTGGTCAAGCCCTTTCCTTTGATAGGAATATTGAGGGGGTTCAAGAATTTAAAATTTAAAATACCAGACTTTACGATATAAAAATTTATTGTCCAAGATTTCGTAGTGGCGGCCAACATGATTTTTCATTTTTTTAGAGTGCTTCTATTGCGCTAGTCAAGTCCTTTCAGATGATACCAATATTGACTCTCTCGATTGTCTAGAAGCTGAAAAAAATTGATTTTCGTTTGTAAATTTTTGGAATATATATTTTAAAAAAAAATTGCCTATAACTTTACCGATTAGAGCCCGCTTTATCCAAATTTTTTTAACGAATATCTCTAAAGGCACATTATATTAGTATCAAAGGTACCGATAAATTATTCTATGGATGAAACAATTTGATTTTGATGGTAAAAATATAGAAAAAAACAGAGGCAGTCATGTTTATTTGCTTATTTGGGGCGATTGTGCTGAATTCAATTCAGGGATTCATTTTCGGATATTTCCAAAATATGTATACCATACACTGATCTGAAAAACATATGGTTGCAGATGGACGGGCAGATGGACAGACGGTCAGGGCTTAATCGACTACTCTATTCAAATTAAAATTCTAGAAATTTCAAGCGGACGTGTATGATTCCAGAAGAACTACCTCGGCAATACCTAACATCCTTTGAGGATTTTCAAGGACTCGCACATGTTCAATGTATATAGAAGAAAAGTATTGTGTGGAAGTCACTAGTACTGGCGACTGTGTCAGTACTAAGTCAGTACAGCTACACTATTGACATTTCCTGCAGGGAAGTATTAAATGAGCTATTTTACTTATTTATGTGTGCATGTGTGTAACTTGCTTATATTGTGTTTGTGTCAGTTAATAAATTGTACAGCAAACTCATGTTACACTTGTATGATACAAGAGAATTTGACATTGCACCCTCCCAGAATTTTGTTGTGCCCATGGAATTTGATAAGATAATAATAATTAAAGTTTTTTAAAAAAAAGTTTAAGAGATTAAATTTATACTCTGATGTGTGTTTAAGTTAATTTTTTTGGTTAAACTAAAAGTTTGTTAATTTTTATAACCCACATTGAAGAGTTGTGCGAATTTTAAAACAGTCCTTCATACAATAAATCCTTTGGAATTGCATGCAGTCAAAAGATTAAATATTTAAAATATACAAATTATTTTTAATTGGAGTTTACATGTTTTTCATAGCTAAAATATTTCGCTTTCACATGTAGTTTATTGTCGAAATTCAGGCTGAAGTAGACTGGTGACTTTTAAAATGCTCATCAAAAGTTTTACTTGTATTAGTAACCATATTTGCACCATCGGCTTAATACATACAAATGCACTTGTTGCTATGCTTAAAGTCCCCTAAATAGTTTTTGTTGTAAATATTTTTATTAAATGTTATTTTTAAAATACTTATTATTTATTATTGATTATTTATTATGGGATTATTATTTCATATAAGTATACAACTAGTAAACAGAGGAATAATTATTTCATATAAACAACCAATAAAGAGCAGTACAAATATTAATTTGGAAACTAGGATTACTTTAGTCATGTAATCATTACTATAACTAATATTATTGTTAATAAAAATAACAAATAGTTAAGAATTATATTAGATAAGCTTTTGCACTCATTATCAATATATAATCAGGACTATTTTAGAACATAAATAAAATCATGAATAAATACATTCATCTTGAAAAGTACATAAATACGTTTTGTTAGTTGCAAACAATTGCTCTTGAGTCAGCTTAGTAAAATCTTATTTTGAAAATGAACAACAGTTTTTTTATTTGTATGGATTATTTATAACATGAAAGCAAGTGACTTTAATTTGTATTTTAGTTTGTATAAATATTTTCATTTAATTAATATTTATTTATTTGAAGAGATTACATGCATCCATGTACAAATATGTTGTAAAAAGCTGTATCAGTAAGCCATTACACATCATCTCAATTTCTGTCTCAAATAAAACAAATAAGAATGCTATATTTGGCCGTGTTGAATTTCAAAATATCCTTTAGCATCATGTATATATATTTAATGTTATGGGGATTTATGGTTTATTATTTCCGACGCCAATTTTGACATAGTTAGCTGTATTGTACTAGTCAAGGCTTTTCATTTAATACCAATATTGATGAGGTTAAAAAAAAAATTTTATTCGTTATTTTATTCCAGACGCTATCTTGGATGTTACAATATTTTATAGCCAGCTATATTCTGTAAATCAAACCATTTCAAAACCATTTATACAACATTTTCTTTAGAACACCATTTTAGATTTCATAATTCGCTGCATTCTACTGTTCAAGCCTATTCTCTTGATACCATTGTTGAATGGGTTTTACCCATACATATACATATTTTATCTCTGACGATTACAAAGGACTGTGCAATGAATATTGTAGAAAATCACTAGTCTAGACCAAAAACCGGTTGTGGCGTGAGACTCAATTAGGGAAAGAATAGCCCCAAGATCACTAAGTGACGGAGTGGGATAAAAAGGGACTCCAGCTAGTATTGCTTACCACTACAGGTATACACGTATATATTTTGCTAGTTGAGCCTATTCATTTGATACTTATATCAAGCCTCTCGATTGTCTGGAAGTCGAAAATATTCGATTATAAATAACATAAATAATCGATTTGTGAATTTTAGGAAAAATACCGATGCCGCTGTATTTTTGTTCTTACATCTAAGATAGTTTCACACCGATTTGTTAGTTTTTTCTTGATAACACCTTTCAGCTCACAGTTTGTAGCGTGAGGTCACTAATGCGTCCAAAAGTTAATTTAAAAATTAATATTTTTTTCAAACTTTTTTTGCCTATAATTTTTCAAATAGGGTATCGATTTTTTAAAAATTTTGAAAAAAATCCGTACTAGCATCTGATATCCTCAAATAGTAACAATCGCTTCAAATAGTTACAAACTTATCTATGAAGGGAATCCTAGTGTAGAAAAATCTTAATTTTTATGGTAAAACTATTCTAAAACAACCAGAGGATTATACCGAATAAGTCTATATGGTTAATTTGTTAGATTTTAATATAAATTCATTCCTGAATATTTTCAAAATATTGTTGCTACCTGCAGATTTGTGCAGTTGATCAAAACCAATACAGGAACAGGCAGATAGATGCGAAAATAGAAACTCTCCTATGCATAAGATTTCAGGAAATATATATTTTATGGGATCGGAAATGAATATTGTGGTAATTATTTACTCCTGCCACCACAATAAATAAAACATCATAGGTAAGAAAAACATTGCCACGACATAGCAGTGTTGAGAAAAGACTAATACCATAGACAGCGTTAATTTGCATTAAAAGCCTTAATTCAAATTAACTTATGAATTGCCTCTATCCCAATTTGTATTAGATTTGACGTAAATGCACTAAATCATATTTCAATATGGCAACACGGTCGGCAATCAATCAAAAAATTAAAAAATCAAAACTGTAAAATTTAAATTGATTCAGAGTCAGCAAACTTAAGTTGTTTTAATTTTGTTTAGCAATAAGAAATATTAAAATCAGCAGCACTGCATCCCACACCAAATAAACTGCCAGCAATCCTATATTCTGCTGCCGATTTCAATGCGAACAATTCTATTGCCACTTTCTTTTTGAGTAGAATACAAAGCCTCATATTGGTGTCCAATCTTTCTATATGTTGAATGGTTTTTTGGTTAGGCGAAAGTTTCCCTTAAATCTGGTATCGTCCATCGTAAGCACGTAACATTCCCAAAAAGTGCTGTTATCGTCCTGAAAAAAATGCCAAATACCTACATATGAATTCTATGGCTTGGAGCTAAAAGGGCCAATGTCAAAATATTTACTTTTGCGAAAATTAACATTGAACCAGCATTTTATTCATGAAGCTGTTCTGGGTTAAGTATGACTTTAGCTGTTCTACCATAATGAAAAAGAGCAAGAAAACAAATCTAATGCAATGATTAACTCAAAAGAGCAAAAAAGTGACATTGGCTCTTTTAGCTCCAAGCCACTGAATTATAACTTCCAAGAAAACATAACATTTAACCTACGAATTTCCACAATTTTCTTTTTCTTATTTCAGAGTCCCCTTCTGCCATCCCAACTTTTAGAAACATGTTCAGATTAGTGATTGCTAGTGCATTTATAATTTTTACATTATGAAGCAGTTTTAGCAAAAGTAATTTCAGCTTTCTTTCAAATAAATAAGTATTTTTCACCAATAGTATAGCTGCTATTCGTACATTTTGCCTTCTATTCATTTGATTTCAATGAAAGTGTAAAAAAAAAACAGTTGTCCAGCAAACAGCTGTTTACTAAATGCAAACACTGTCGCCTGTCACAGAAAACTTAACGCTGTCGTTTGTCTATGGTATAAAAAAATTTGTCGAACATTTGGTATATATAAATAAATGCTTTTTTATGCTGAAAGGCGAATAAGTATTGGGTGAGACAAGCCAGATTTTTGAAAATCTAAACGAGAACTAGTAATTTTTCAATAAAACCATCTATAGTGATGAAAGTTATTATCAATTACGTCGCTATTAAAGGAATAAAATTTTTGGGTATGGCGCCAAAGTAAATGTTCGATATCTGATACTGGCTAAACTTTTAAAACTAAATACTAAACTTTTAGTATCTGGTTCCAATATTACCATATGTGCCATAAGAACTACCAATGTGACTAATTAATTTTCAATGACAAACACATGTTAAATGTCTTTAGCAAAGAACATTGTCTGGTTTATAATTGGTCAGTAGTACTAGTGTAGTATACTGTTTCACTATAGACGTTTCCTGCAGGGTATTTACATACATTCTTACAGCTACATACATATATACATACATACATACATACATACATAAGAACTTATACCTACCAATAAATTAAGTGGTTATAAATATATATTTATTGTATGTATATATCGACGGTCAAAAGTAAAAAGACCCTAACTTATATTTTTGACAATATTAAGTTTATCTCTGATTCCAATAAACTTTATACAAATACACCTCGACAAAAAAAATTGACGCAATAGTATCAATAATAACAATAATTTATAAAAGAAGTTATATTATGATAATACAGTTTCTATCATCTGTAAAATTACAATTGTTTGCGTTAGGGCCTTTCTACATGTGACCAACGGTATGTAGGAATTGTATGTACATTTGCTTCTTAACACAACATAATACTTATACAACTAAAACTCATTAGGAGAGCAACTGATATTTAAGTTTTCCTAATTATATTATAAATTGATATAAATGTCCTTAACTCACCATATAATTTTAGCTATTGGGTTAAAATGTTTTTAGTTGATATATGACTACATCTAAATGGTTTTACCTACCTGTAATAAAAGGAAAGAAAATTAATATTAATCAAGACAAATTGAATTATAATGTGAAATTAATGATATTGTTAAATAAAATGTTTGCATTATAAATTATCATGATTAAGTGCATTTTCATGTGACAAATATTTAATTTTTAAAAAAATAATGTAGTTATTTCAGGAGGTATTTGTTACACTAAAGTGTTAATATGTAGACGTTTTAGGTAGAGATGGAAATAAAATTTATTTTGTAAATACTTTTAAGATAAAGTGTGTATTTTTACTAAAAATACGTTTGAAATATAAACAAATGTAGGTTTTCTTACCCAGCAAAAGAATATATGACAAAAAAGTGGATTTGCAGAGGTTAAACTGGCTACGAAGTGATTAAAAACATTAGCGTGTCATTGCAGATCATGTGTTTACATTTATATTTTAATGAACTGCACTGTGCAGAACTTATGCATAAATGGTGAAAAGCATTCGCTGTTACATGAGTTAATTTTGTTTTTTTACATAAATTGTATAAGATATTTTGCATGATGTTGAATTCATTTTTAAGCACTTAATCAGGGAGTCATTTAGAATTGTTGCTTTTACACAATCAATTTAGAAGTCTTTAAAGTGTAATTTGCATTGCACTATTTCAATTTTTTTTCGCTGGTTAATGCAAAATTTACAGAATAAGAGAAACTGGAGCGTATAAGTATTATTTGTTAATGACAGTAATTTAATATCACTCATACGTTTAGTTGTGCTTTTTTTGTTTTACGAGATAGAATGATTCTGATTGGCCCTTCACATATTAGACTAATTGTGCATGAATAAAATGACTGTTTGTTGGCAAAAGAGGTGAAGAGTATGATTATTTGTTGGCGTAAAATTTCAACCAGCCTTAACCCCGCACTAGCAATACAAAACCAATACATTCACATTTAAAAAACAACAGGTTTGTTTTTTTTTATCAGAGCGAATTTAGTCACAAGTTGACCGTCGTGGTGTAACAATGAGTTTAAAAGAAGATGGGTACTGGTCGCTCAAGCGGACTTTCCACGCATATTTGCTTTTAGAAAGGCAATGAATTGGCCTTATATTGACTATTAAAATATGGCCATAATTTCCACCATATTCGAGTGGATTTTAAATTTATGCGCTCAAACCTATTTACGCAAAGACAAACGTCAAATGAAAAAAAAAACACTAATACACACAAAAGCTTTATGCACGTACACAAATTATGCCAGAAGGTAGAAGATATGATGTGGCTATTCGTTAAAAATTTTAGACATTAATCTTTAAAGTTATGGGCAAAAATAATTTAGAAAGACATAAAATATATGTTTTTAAATATTTATTCCACCGCATTAATTTAGACGCGCTAAAGGCACCGAAATACAGGCTATAGTCTTTTAAATTAATGCCGAGGACCTCCACTGCAAAATGGAGTAAAATACTGGAGCTATTCTGGAGACCCACTTTTGAGAGCAGAGTGGAGAAGCTCAAAGAATTTGGACCATTTGTTTTTGCAAAGGACTTAAAATGGGGCGTAAGCAAAAATATACCATATTGGCTATATACAAGACAACTATGACTGATCCTAACTAAATTGAAATATAATATAACTTAATAGAAAACCTCTTAAAAAAATCCAAAGGGAGTGTTTCAGTAGTATAAGCAGTGTAATGAGAACTACATTACCTATGGCTATGGTGATATAAGAAGCAGCCCTGCTTGCTATTAGATTAGGGGCAATGGGTGATTGGCAAACAAGGAAACTAGTAACCCAAGAATAATTATTATATTATTGATGAAAACTATTACAGATGTAATATGTGACAAAATGAAATATAAGAGCTTAAACTGCTGCGTTATCATAGCAAAGGAGGGAAATTTTGTTGAAGTATTAGGGTAAGAAATATAAAGACGAATAGATGATGGGTTCTCGAACTAAAGTGGCTAAGTACTTCCGTCTATCAGACAATAAAACTATTTTTTATAATGAGATAACCACACGTTATACTTAGATTAGTACATTAGCAATAAAGCTCCGATTCGTATCCTTACGAGAAGTCAGTCAAATACACTGACTGTGATAGTCGCAAATAGCGAAAAAAAATTCGCAAAATAAAATTTTGCTTAAAGTTTTTAATTTATTGATGTGCATATTTAATTAAAATTTCTGAATTTCAAATTAAAAAAGGTTCAAAAAAGTATAAAAATACCGTTTTTATAGTACTTTAGCGTACAGATTTTAAAATCATATTGAATGAAAAAGTTGGATTTCGGATTATCCTGCAATGCACTACAGTGTGATAAACTCGCATGCAGATTGGAAACGTTTAGAGATAATATAGCACAAGGCTATAACATAATTGAAAACGAAAATGCATCACATTGGGAAATTCCAAATCCTTAAGTGATTACAACTCGCACATATGAGTGTTTTTCTGAAGCAAAAATTATGACTTATTGTTGTGCTTTTAGCTTGGCATTCAGAATGATTTTGTTTTTATACTATAAGACAATTTTAGTGCACTACTTCTGATTTTGTTTTTAATAGGTTACTAAGCAATTTTCTGTTGAGTGCTAATTAGTTTTTACTTTAATAAGTGTGTATGTACTTACACACTTACTAACAGACTTTAGTTATATCGACAAGTAATAAAAAGTTTTCATAAATATCATAAAACTTAAAAAACTAAAACATTCACAACCGTAAGATAAATTGAAGTGTGTATCAGACTTAACTGAACCCTACAAGAAACTGTCTGGCACAGCTCAATCACACAATATTGGCCTGTAAATTACCTCGTTGCTGCAAAATATATTTTATTCCAAACAACTTAAGAATTAATGCTCATTGCGCCAGCCTGTGTAAGAAGGTGAGCATGTATTTTAAAAACGTTTATTAAAGTAAACTAATAAGCGAATTTATATGGCTTTAATTTGGAGAATAAATAATTGTTTAGAAAATATTTTTAAAGCAAATGCCTTTTGTTGCCACTATTTTGTAAATATAATTTTAATTTTGGATGTGACTTAAAAGGTTGCACAATATTGCTCAGTTGTCAGATTTTCATGGATTTCTTTATCGTCATTCATCGGTTGTTAGTGGGCAAGAAATTTCAATTGATTTGAAGTCTCAATAATATTTTTTTGGAAATTACAATTTCTTTGTTCCAACTGAATTCTTTGGTTTGCTTTGAAATTACATTTTAAGGCATTGTCTAAAATAGAAAGTCTGCGCTGTGGTTGTAACAAAACCATAACTGTCATACGCACTGTCTGATAATAAGTTATATTTCGGCCAAACCATTCAAATCAGTACAGTTTATTAATATTAGAATTTAATATTTTTGGTGATAAATAAATGTGTTAGAATGTTTTTAAGATTTGTATTAGACAGGGCTCTTATTTCTATCTCTGCTGAGTGTTTGACAGGAGTAGAGTTTTTTATATTAATTTCCATGTTACTATTCATGTTGTGCCAGGCTTTCTTATGCACACATCCTTTAAAGTATGTTTTTCATTAACACAATATTTTTAATTTATTTTCGACTTGAGTAATTTTTTAAATGTTAATTTATAATAACGAAAATCTTCCTTATATAAATTTAAAAATGAAAATCTATATATATAAAAGTGAAACTCTGTCTGTGTGTGTGTGTTAGCTATAGACTCCGAAACTGTAAAACCGATCGGACTTAAACTTTGGCAAGTTGTTGTACACATACCAGGGAGTGTTTATGGGTGGAGAAAAGTGGGCGGGCCAACGCCCATAAAAAATTAGTTATCATTTTTAGCTACTTGCGCTTGACTTTATAATTTCGTGATTAGAGAAGTGGACGGGGCCACGCCCATAAAAAGTTTTAATTTTGAGGTACTTGCACTGAACCGATTTTTCTGAAACTTTGCAGACATATTGAGCTGTCATGACTTTACAATTTCGTGATTAGAAAACTTGGCAGTGCCACGCTTATAAGAAATAAATTATCATTTTCAGCTACTTGAACTTTAATGATTTTTCTGAAACTTTGCACACATATTGAGCTATCATGCCTTTACAGGTTCGTGATTAGAAAAGTGGGCAGGGCAATGCCCATTAAAAAAAGTTATAATTTTTAGTTTTTTGCACTTGATATTCAGCTTAAATTCAGAATGCATTTTTATTCATTAAGGGGCGTAGCAACGCGCGCCGGGCTTTTCTAGTATTTTAAAAAATGTGTTGGTAAGTATTTCTAAATTTAGAAAAAAAAAATAAATAAAAAGACAAACAAAATGCAGTAGTGAATATGCATGATAACGTCTATTCTAATTGAATGCTTAATCTTAAAGTGAGATTTACGGATTAATTAAAAATAAATTTTCTTTTGTTATTTACAAAATATAAATGCTTAGACATTCCTTAAATCAGTGCGCAATAGTGTGTTCGTCAACAAAACTTTTGTTTTTCTTTGATTTTGACTGTGAGCTCTTGCAGACGTGAAAGCGCTTTGTGCATTGATTTTATTGTTTTTGCTATAAAATTAATAAAAGTACCATAATGATTGGCATGTGTCAATTAAGTGTATCATTAAGTTTAAATGGAAGAGCAGCAACAGTTTCGATATTCGTTGGTTATGGTAGAAAAAAACGTAGCAATAGAACTACAACATAATAATATAAAACATTGTGACAAAACTGCTTAAATGAATACCTAAATCGAAAACATTTGTTGAAAAAGGTTTTAACCGCATCAAACTTAGTTTTTTATTTTATTTGTTCATTTATTTATTTAAGCCTATAGAAAAATTCCTTAATGACATAGAATCATTATCAAAATTTTTAAAGTTTCTAAGAAAATAACATTTTTCTAAAAGTTTCAAAATTAAGATGTAAAATATTATGTCTTTTTACTACGTTGTCAATGCTGGCAAATAAATGGATCAATGTTTGCATAATCTGTAGTTTGATATTTATTATTTAAAAAATTTTAATTTCTGGAAAAACGGAATGGAGAAATGATTCTACTAAGAATTAGTTCTGAAGTGAAACTTCCACTTAATAATCTTAAAATATATTTGGCACTTAACATAGCTTTAAATTTTATAAGAGCGAAGCGTCTTCCATAAGTAGGAAGCCTTTCATTAGGTGTCCAAGCCAGAATCAATTGGGTTTATATGCACTTGGAATTGGTGATCCCATATAATGCAACCATATTCTAATAAAGGCCTTACTAATAATAATTACTTAATACTAATTTAAATAGCTGCTTAGTTATATATGGGTCTAAGATTTTTTTTTATATACAATAATTGCTTTATTGACTGCTAACGTAATATGTGTACGAATATTCAATTTCCCATCTAGAAAATTTCCAAAATAATTGAATGATCATTAATAATACTTTTCAACAATTTACATCGGATTTGCTTATTTTGTTTTAGCCAAGAAACAAAAAAAAAAAAATTATGACCAAATTAACCCAAATTTTTGCATACAAATTTAGACCCGTTTTAATTCATAAAGCTAACAGGAAAAAAAATTTATTATATTTGATTTTTATTTAAGCTTGAGATCACTTTTTTCTTTTTTTTATAAAAAATTATTTATTAACCAATATTTCGCTACCAAACAATGGGTAGCTTCTTCAGGGTAAATATGTATACAAATTATATTAACAAAAAACAAAATTCAAAAACAATTACAAATTGACAAAAAACTATTTTGTAAAAAAGGCGGGAAAATATTTTTTCAATATAAACAATTTTTGAAATATACAAAACAAACGAAAATAGTTCATTTACATATTATATACATAGTAATAATTTACAAAAATAACAAATACTAAAAAACAAGTACTAAGACTACCGTTTTCATATCTTATCAACTAAATATCTATAATTCTGGGCAACATTTGCTGAATCAGTCTTATAGTTAATTCGCTGTGTAGGTGGTACCTTAATAATTTGTAACATTTCTAACATATTCCTGCGTCTGTAATTGTTTTCTTTATTTAAAATTAATGTATTATTGAAATCTGGATAATGATTAGAATTAGCGCAATGTAATGATAATGCTGTCTTTTGTGTCAATGTAGTGTTCCTGTATTTCTGATCAGATCTATGTCCAGCAATTCTAGTTTTTAGTTTGTTTTTCGTCGTTCCTACATAAACCTAAATAATAAACCTAATAAATAATAAACATAAATAATCTGATGAGAAGTTAATTTCACTAGATGTTGTATCTTTATTTCCAAGTATTCCAATAGATATAGCTGTAGATATTATTGAAGGGAAATGGGAAATTATTGAGGAACATACAGAGATGGGAAAGGATCTTTTTCTAAGTATTTTAAAATTTTGTATCATAGATAACAGATATTTTAAATATGAAGACAGAATTTATATACAACAAAAAGGACTCCCAATGGGATCTCCGGCTTCTCCAATTATAGCAGATATTGTTATGGAGAAGTTATTAGATTGTTGCATTGAAAAATTAAATGTAAAGCCAAAAATAATAACAAAATATGTTGACGACTTGTTTTGTATTGTCCCAAATCATTCAATTGATAATATTTTGGAAACATTTAATTCATTTCATGATGATATTAAATTCACGATTGAGATGGAATGTGACTCTAAAATTCCATATTTAGATACATTAGTAATATGAAGGGGTAATAATTTGTTATTAGATTGGTACCAGAAACCTACTTCATCTGGAAGAATCATAAATTATTATTCAAAACACCCCAAGGGAATTATTATTAATACGGCGAAGAATTTAATTGAGCGGGGTTTAAAGATTAGTGATACAAGATTTCATAAAGGGAATATAGAAAAGATCAAGAATATTTTGGACGATAATAATTATCCAATCCAAGTAATTTGTAGATTGATAAGGCAGTATAAAAATAGGAAAAATAGTAGCACAAGTTTGATGACTTAACCTAAAATTTATAAATCATTAACTTATGTCCCTCTTTTATCTGAAAAATTGAAAAACTCAAAAATTTACGACTATGAGAAATATATAATAGCCCACAAAACATATAACACGTTAGGTAGACTATTTAGTAAGACAAAGGATAAAATAGATAAATTTGAGATGTCTAATTTAGTTTATAAAATACCATGTAAGGGTAATGATACTGAGATTTGTGACAAGGTTTATGTAGGAACGACGAAAAACAAACTAAAAACTAGAATTGCTGGACATAGATCTGATCAGAAATACAGGAACACTACATTGACACAAAAGACAGCATTATCATTACATTGCGCTAATTCTAATCATTATCCAGATTTCAATAATACATTAATTTTAAATAAAGAAAACAATTACAGACGCAGGAATATGTTAGAAATGTTACAAATTATTAAAGTTTTTTAGTATTTTTTATTTTTGTAAATTATTACTATGTATATAATATGTAAATGAATTATTTTCGTTTGTTTTGTATATTTCAAAAATTGTTTATATTGAAAAAATATTTTCCCGCCTTTTTTACAAAATAGTTTTTTGTCAATTTGTAATTGTTTTTGAATTTTGTTTTTTGTTAATATAATTTGTATACATATTTACCCTGAAGAAGCTACCCATTGTTTGGTAGCGAAATATTTGTTAATAAATAATTTTTTATAAAAAAAAGAAAAAAGTGATCTCAAGCTTAAATAAAAATCAAATATAATCAATTAAAAAAGATCAAGAAATTTAGACGATATATGAAAAAAAATTCATTTACTTCATGGAATTAAAACTGCGCATGTACTATGCGAATGTACGGCAATGGCTGGCAGTATACCAAGTACCGCCGACAGGTGCACGTTGGATGTGAGTGCTATGGGCAGATGCTGGCGATTACAAAGGACTGTGTGATCAGGATTGCAGATAATCATTAGTCTACAATGTGAAGTCACATAAGTCTAGAGTAAACGCCTGGGATGGCACGAAACTCAGTGAGGTCACTAATACCATTTTTTTGTTTGTTTTTTGGTAGCCTCGTAACCTCTGGGTAACGAAGGAGGTCGAAAAAGGACCCATTTATGGAAGAGGTCTGCTTTAGTATACCTTCTAAATATATATATCCCTTTTCTAATACTTTTTTTTGCAAATATTTACAGTTTGAAAGGATAATACAAACAACAAATGCAAAAGAAAGTTAACAAAACTATACTACATTTAAATTTATCAGAATTCGATAGGTTCTTGGATAGAAATAACAACACTGCATTAAATCAAGCTTAGCTATCAACAAGTTACCTAATAGCTGACAGTGGGTCCTTTAAAATGCTAAATTTAACCTATCGATTTCTTTGTCTTTGAAGACAATGTAACAATCATTCATATTTTTGACATTTTCAAAAAACTGAGAAATACAAGAAACTTACTTATACAAAGTAGTAAGACTTTAGCGCAAACTGTAAGAAATATACGTGAAAAACTTTCAGTTCAGTTCTTGCATCAATTTGTGCAGGGAGTTCATAAAAGTGGATCATTAGAGGACAAAGCAATTTGTGTTTATTTTCATTAGTAATGCAATCCAAAACATTGCTACTGTTGCACCTTAAAAATGTGCAAGAACATCCATTAACATCAACTTGTAATTTTAAATTTTGACAAATTGCATTGATCGGGAAGGATACCGCGGTAGTTGTATGAATGATATTGTTCTCTACTCTTAAATGACAAAGTTCGGCCTTTCCAACAAAACCAGAAATTTTAAGAAATCATCGTATTTTTTTTATAGCCAATTTATATTAAAAATTTTAAAAGGCCCATCCTGTACATATAGCGATACGCTCGACTTTAATACAACTTGTTAAATAATTTATGGTTTAATCATTGGTGTTTGTTTGGAAATTCCATTTTCCATATGGAGCGCCAACAGGGCATAAGTGTATATCTGTCATGGGAATGGGCTTTTAGTGCCCCTCCTTTTCAACCTAACCTAACTATATAATTTATTGCATTAAAATTAATGCTTTAATATTAGAAAATAAACAAGGTTATTATCTAGCAAAACATCTTGCCGAAGATGTAATTATGCAGGAGTTATTCTAATAATAATGTGATCAAATTTGGGTGATAACAACTTAGTTTTAACATTAGCGAGACATTGAAGATCATGAGTTTAGAAAAATATATTAATGAACTACAAATATGCATATTTAATCAGTGCATAGAAGTCATGAGTAAGAAATAGAATGTTTTATGAGTTAATGATATTTGTTTGCATGAATTGTAACAGATATTTTGCATGATTTTGCACTAATTTTGAAGCACATAATTTATTATTAATTACTTTGCATTTAGGAAGCAATTGAAATATTTTCACAATTGTGTTAGATATTGTGAAAATATCGTTAGTTCACTTTGCACTACTTTCAAATATTTTTGACGTGTTTTACTGCCTGTTCAACGATGTCGAAAGAACACCCAAGCGAAATTTAATTCGTACAAATATATTGAAAACAACAACAAAAACTAAAAATTTGTTTTTGTTTTCAACGTATTTGTACGAATGAAATTTCGCTTAGGTTTTCTTTCGACATCGTTGAACAGGCAGTTAGTGTCTGCATTCGTATGAGCGATATCAAAATTTATTGTAATTAAACGTTGCTCATACGTAACAAAAAAGGATGGCCAAAAATGAATTTAATTTTTTATAACTTTAATTTTTAATTTTATTTAACAAAATAATTTTTTTAGAATCATAAAATTCTCTTTTTTAAGAAATTATGCTCTATGCACCCGGGACGTTTTGCTGGTCCCAACAAAGTTTTATGTTATTTGTAAAAACTGCGGAATCAAAAAACAAATTTCCCCAGCAAAAAACAAGATGACAAATAAGTGATTTTCAGGGTTTCGACTAATGATATTGTAATTTAATTAAGGTCAAAACACTAAATTTTCAACATTAACATGACATTGAAAACCACGGGTTACGTGAAAATTTGTATGAATTGCACTTCATTCTAATAAGAGCTATGGATTCATGCATAGTTGGTGAAAAGCAATTAATGCTTCATTAGTTAAAAATATTTATTAAATGAATTGTTTAAAATATTTTGCACAATTATGCATTAATTAAGTTTAGTTAATTTGAAGCACAATATTTATAACAAATTAAGCCACATTTATAAAGTCGTTAGTAAGAATGCTTTTGCACTACTATGGATTTTGAAGTTTTACAAATGTGTTCCATATTGCGCCTCTTCAAATTTTTTTTGCTGGATCATTTTGTAAACCTCAAATTTAAAACAAAAAATACAAGTAAGAAAACATCTTTTAAAAGGCAGATTGTTACTCTTATCTCTTACTTTTGTCTATTTTTTTTAAACACATAAAGCACTCTTTTTGCAAAAACGTCTTGACTCTTAATATATAAGAGTTGTATATTATTTGATTTTTGATTTAGTTTTTTTTGCATTCGATAAAGAAAATTAATTAAATATATTTATTTCTGGTTGATTTTTTTAAAATTTAATAATGGAAAACAAATAAAATATATATTCCATATTCTTGAATATATTTTAAAAAGTTTTCCTTAAATGAAAAAAAAAAAAAATGCATTCGAAATAGTTATTCGGTTGAAAATCGATTGTGGTAAGTACCTTAACTATACTATGTATTTAAATTATATCAAATAATTCTATTCTATGTATATCATAAGTGAAAAATATGAACTGCCTTTAACTTCAAGAAGATGAAAAGATTACTTGGATATTTTTTGATCCATTCTATTCGATTTTTGATTATTCTGATACCCATATCTAATGTATTTTTAATACTTCACAGGCTTGTTTAGGGAAGAAACTTTTTTGTTGAAATCCGAGGAAATAATAAAAAAATTTTATAAAAAATTAATGATAGTCTCCTTCAGATCGACGTAAGGCATATTTCTAGAATTGTTACATTATGTGTAAGAAACATGCTTAAAGTTTGTAGTAATTAAGTAAATTATCATACAATTGTTGTATACATGACGGCGCAAAATGAGTTATAGGATTAGTGGGTCATATCAAAGAAACGACTCTTATAATTACAAGAGATGCATGCATTTAGTTTTAAAACATTTATATGTTTCTAGTTATAGTTCTATTATCCTGTTTGTATTTATAAAAAATTAAATTTATATCATAAGGGGCCAAATTACGGCATTCGATCACGATTGAAATTTTACTCGAACAATCGAGCTCGCTGTGCTTTAGGTATAGAGATTCTAATAAGAATTTTCACATTTCGATCACTTTTGAATGCCGTAATTTGCCCCCAGGTTACCTGATTCGGTTTCACATGGCTGAAATTTACAAAGATTAGGTTAAAACGTTTATAAATATGATTTCAAAATATCTATAAGAAATTTAAAAATATTTGAAAATGTGACTTACGAACGTTACTTATTATATATTTTATTTGTTTTTGGGATACTATGCCCGTTTTGCTTGTTTTTTTTTTTTTTGAAATACCATATCCTGGTTATAACAGATACAACACGTAAAGAATCAGTGACATCCGCCGAACGGTTCTCTATTAATGCGTTTACAGACATGCAGAAACTCTATAAGAATTTTATGCCACGCCCACTTTTTGTGCTGATCCGTCGTCTACTTACTCTAAAAAAGTATATAATAACAAAACATCTTATCCATTTAATATACCTCAATCATCTGGTGTACAATTTTCTTTTATCACTTATAAAACGATACTTTCAAATTTATTATCACTAAATAATTCGTTTAATGCTGGTCCAGATTAAACACCAAATTGCGTTCTTAAAAATTGTGCAGAAAATTTATGTTACCCGCTTACTGCTGTCTTTAACAAATCCCTTAAATTAGGGTACGTGTCATTGTTTTGGAAATCATCCTATATAATCTGTTGTTTAAAAATGGAAGCAGAATTGAGATTCCAAATTATCGTGTCATTGCTTAGCTGAGTGATATTCCCAAACATTTTGAAAAAATTTTAACTGATAATTTATACTATCAAATTTCTTCGATTTTGTCACCGTGCCAACATGGTTTTTGTAAACATCGTTCTACAACGACTAATATTTTGGCGCTAATTACTATTTTAAATGACGGTTTTATAGATAATATGCAAACTGATGCTATCTACACAGATTTTAGTAAAGCTTTTAATAAGGTAAATCATGATCTCTTGCTTAACAAATTGTCATCAATGGGATTTGACGGAAATGACAATAAAATGATTAGGATGTCTTATAGAACTCAACAAGTTAAGATTGGCGTTCCGCAAGATATCCACCTTGGTCCTATTTTATTCAGAACTCTAAAGTTTTGATGTATGCCGATGATGTCAAAGTTTTTCGTTCTTCTACTATTTAGTCCCGAAGATCAACTGTTCAACTTCAATCTGACATTGACAAATTGGTTAATTGGTGTGAAATAAACTTAATGGAACTGAATATAAAGAAATGTATGTCCTTTTTCAGAATTAAGAAATTGGATTTATTTTATTGCATTAATAAGTGTAAACTTGATAAAGTTCCGAACTTTCTTGATTTTGGTATTTTGCTGGATCGCCAATTAAATTTTCGTGACCATATTTCATTAATTGTTAACAAAGCAAATGGTATACTTGGATTTATCAAGAGGTGATGCAAAGAATTTCTAGATCCTTATATTACGAAATAATTATATTCATCGTTAGTTCGATCTATTCTAGAATACGGATTAATTATTTGGGATCCTTACTATAATATTCATGCTAATAGTATCGAGTCTGTACAAAAGAAGTTTTTAATAAAGGGTCCGCCATCTAACGTTTTTTTTTTCAACTAGTGCTTATTTCGTGAATGGCAACACTAAGCTCATGTCCGATTTGACAGATAATTAGTTTTATCCTTCCGCTGAACGAATATGGTTGTGTATACGCTTGAACAACGCTAAGAAATATTGCGACATTACTTTGGCCGATTTTTCCAAAAAAAAAAATCATCTTTTCAGAGGAAGCTCGTTTTGATCTTGGCGAGTATGTAAACAAGCAAAATGGTCGCTTTTGAGGTACAGAAAACCCGCACGCATACATTGAAAAGCCGATTCACTCAAAACGAGTCACTGTTTGGTGCAGATTTTGGTCCAGAGGCGTAATTGGGCCATTTTTCTTCGAAAATGAGCAAGGAGTGGCCGTAGTCAATGGCGATCGTTATCGGGCTATGTTGAACGAATTTTTGTTCACAAAAATTGAACAGGAGGATATTGACAACATTTGGTTTCCACAGGACGGCACTACGTGCCACACAGCCGAAGCTACACTTTTTTTTATAACGGACCCTATATTTTGTCTAAGTGGCCTCGGATGGAATTCGCTTTTACTATGTTCATACGAAAGCAGACTCTGTTTTATAAAATTAGCAACTTTAAAAAGATGTCGTTCAATGCTGAGTTTTTTTCTTTGTGCCGGGCCTAATTTAAGGCGATATCGACTCTGTATTCCTGCTAAGTAAAATATCTTTTAATGTTCCAACCAGACCAACTCGAAACTTCTGTCTTATTAAATTAAAATACTTTAAATCCAACTATGCTAATAATGATCCTCTTCGTCGTATATGTGAAAACTTTAATAATTATTATCACCTTATTGGTCTTAATGAAAGTAAAGAAATTGCTAAAAGAAATATCATTTTATATTTAAATCGTTGAATTGTATAGAATATTATTTTATATAAAACTTTAGCTTTGTTTTGTTATTTTACATACATTAGTCGGTAAGGATATATAATCTATAGAAAATAAATTAAGTTAAAATATATAAATACTGGTGGCTAAAAAACAAACAATAGATTTAAAAGTCACTGCGAAAATTTCATGGCTGCCCTAAACTGTAAATATCAACTTGCCCTTTAAAAAAAAACAAAAAATTGTCAAAAAGACTTAATGAATTGAATAACTTAAGCAAATTTATCCCTTAAATTCCTCCTTAATTTATTAGCGAAATTTTTACAATAAAAAAATGCAAATTTCTAATAAACTGTTTACAATTATTTGCAATTGAGTAAGTCAGACAAAAATATGTTTTTGTTTATTTGCTACTGACTGGACTTAAGTAAGGATTTCTCTGTCACTGTCATTGAACTTTTTGTTCTTTATGTTGACTTTACTTTTCAACTCGTCGTAATAAAGAAAATTATTAAGATTGACCAGTTGATTGATTTAAAATAACAAAGTAATAAACAAAATTCGTCAAATTGATGGAAAATTTATGAAATTAACTTAGAATGATAGATTTTGAATTTAAACGGTTGGTGATAGTAAAGTTATTTCTTTACACAAGAGGGAGGCAGAAAAAGTTAACACTTGCCTTAAGTTTTACAAAACTTAAATCGTTCATTATAAAAATTCTCAGAAATACTTGCATTTATTTAAATTATTATTATTAAATACTTATTATAATTGAAATTCCAATAAAATATTTATATAAAGTAACTCATGGATATCGGCCTTAATCTATGTATAAAAATAAACTAAATAGCATATTATAGGTTCAGATATTGCTAGTAGGTATTCACATATTTTTTTTAATATTATTTTCTGTCCCTCAACACATCTGTTGTATTATTTGTCTTGAATATTCTTAGTCGCCTAATATTTAATGCTGGGCAGTCTGATGGGAGACTAGTAGTTGTTGGTGTTAATTATTTGTAGAGAGGGAACGGCATTTTGGGATTCAAATATAGATCCGTTCGTTTTGTGTCTGTCATGTGTAATAGTATTTATTTTTCTGCCAGTTTGTGGAAGCTGGAATTCGTATCGGTTTTATATATGGGTTGAGGCTTCGATAAGAAAGGTTGTATGTATTCCAATTGTTGTAGATTGAGAAACTTATGTGCGCTGTAGTTTTGTTTTTCGTATTACAAAATTAACATTATTGTTTGATTACATCTCAAGGATTTTATTTCATAGTGGTATGATGCCAAATCAGATTTGAAATATAAAGACACTCTGTTGTGTTTGAAAAATGCTTAAAGTCGTTTTTGGAGACTCTCCGTAATAAATATTTCTGTGTGTATCGTACCTGATGTCGCAATTGCTTGGCTTTATTTTCAAAAACTGGAAAAGGCTTCTTACACAAGAAACTTCTTGTGAAGTTTTGTTTGTTTCTTAGTACGGTATCGTTCTTAAACATGACCTTGTTTGTCAGTCACATAAATGTATTTACCCAGAAGTTATAAAGTCTGCCAGCATATAAACTTCATCATACATTACATAACTGGGATTATTTTAAATAAAATTTGACTTTAATTTTTATTTCCTCATTCTTATGCTTCAAATATCTAGAGCTTTCTGAACCTAATACGACTTTAGCATAGCATTGGCTTTAGCTCTGAACACAAAATAATTAAAGAAATTAACTAACGACCTACTGTTTTGATAACAGTGTTCGGTGCCTCTTCGAAAGAGTTGCTCAACTTTGTTTGCCTTACTAATATCTGTACGGCTTTTCTTTCTTCCTGAGTCAGGTTTTGTTTCAATGCTTAATTCTTATTTATACTGTTCAATGACTGATATGACTGTTCTCATGTCAGCTAGTTTATCAGATATACTTAATGAGGAACAGATTGAAAATGGAAGAAAATAAACAAAATAAGTAAAACTCCTCTAATTAGTTTTTTTATGATGAAGTTTCAACTCATCAGAGTTTAAACCGAATTTTTACTTTTAACGTTGATAGATAATTGTTTTAGACAGATTTATATTTTTAAAGTATCAAAATAACTGTTGTAAGATAACTTTTCTGATATCGCTTATAACCGTTACAGTCCCATTACACTTAAGTGAGCCCATATTAACGTTTTTTGCTGTCTATTTTTGCTGAATAAACAAATATAAATTATTAGTTTCAAAAATATAAATCGCACATATTTTTAAAAAGCTAACTGGATTAAAAAAAAACAATTTTTTGGGCCGAGGAAAGTTGTGACCAGAATAGTATATATGACGTACTCCTTAATAACAAATTGAGTTGTATGCTTAAAAATAATAAATTTAAGAATATTTGGCTGTAATATTTATTAATAGATATTAATAATATATTAATATCAATACTTTATTAGAAATTATACAATGTCATACAAATTCTTATTATAAATCACATTTTTTTATGTTTTGTTACTTGTTACACTTTTATAACCGCCACAAAAAAAATGTTGGGGGTATATTCATTTTGTCATACCGTTTGTAACACATCGAAATATCCATTTTCGACCCCATAAAGTATATATATTCTGAATCGGGGTTTCATTTTATGACGATCTAGCTATGTCCGTCCGTCTGTCCGTCTGTTGAAAGCACGATAGAGGTCGCACCGAAAAAGCTAGGGGGCTCAAATTTTGGCAGAATATGTCTTATACACAAGGTTTGTTTGGTATTGAAAATAGGCTAAATCGTAATATTAGGAAGAGAGTTATAGCTCGTAATGCAAGAGAAGGTCGAAAAAACCGTGTCATTCGAACATCGAATAAAATGGAATTGTGTCCAAATGCATTAACGTAGTCATGAAACGAATATATATTTCCCGATTAAAACCAATATTTTTCCCTTGAAAATTGCCAAAATCTAGGAAAGGAGTTATAGATCAAAATGTAAGAAAATTTATACCGCGCAGTATTTTTTCGGTATATTTAAAAACAAAAACGTCATAAAACCAACTAAATTGTATGTGCGATTCTGAAATTTTGCAAACATAGCTTTTTGGTCAAATTCTTTGTTCTAACGAAAAATAAATGTGACACGCGCACTTTTACGCCTACTGCCCGTACAACTCTTTATCTCAAATTCATGTAATTTCTCTATGAATAAAGATTTTGGAAGAAAAAAGAACTATATTGAAATATCTAATTTTTATTCGTTAGCAGAAACTATATTGACATGCCTACTTTAACGCCCACTTTCATTGAAAGATTTAATTTACGAAAAAATATTTTACTAGCATATCGAAGTTATACAAAAAAAGTGATACATATTTTAGTACAAAAGGATTATTCAATAGCGATTACTGTTTTTAATAACAAAATAATAAGTTCTGTGCTACAAAAATACATCAAATTGGTGGTGGGTATAAAAGATTCGGCACAGCCGAATATAGTGCTCTTACTTGTTTATATTATTTATTTTAAAATTTTGTATGAAATGTGAAAAATGTCATGTAATTTGCTTATTGTCATTCTAATGCAATTTATTTATTTTTACTTGTACTCTGTTTGGACATTTTTTGATATTTCTTTTCTTCTTCTTTTTTTTTAGCTTCACTTCTACTGTAAGTATCATATCTATAGGAAAATTCATTTATCGTTATGTATGTACATACATACATGCATAAGTATTTACATGCATGAACGTAGAAGTAAAATGAAAATGTCAGTGCTAAGTATGGTAAACATATTTGTATAAATGTCTGGGTTTCTGTTGGTAAAAAAATGTGAAAGGAAGTTTAAGGGGAGGAAAGAAAAAAACAACTTCAATGTTGAAAAAACATAGCATTTACTTGTAGCAATAATAAAAGTTTTTTACTACATACAACTAAATATGTAATATACAGCAGCAATTTTTGATAATATTCCTAAATTAAGTCTTTAATAAGTTTTTATACAGGTTGAGTAATGAATACTACCTGACCGTTTACCGCTTTGCTGCTGCCCATGAAAATTTTGTTTTATTCCTCACAATCCCTAGATAAGGCAACAATAATCATTAATTTAAAGTTCAATTCAAAAATCTTTGAACGTCAAATTAAGCATAAAGAACTGTTTACAAAAACAATTCGAATCAACGACTATCAAAACATTTTTATACCCTTCACCTGTGCTGCCCAGGGTATATAAAGTTATGCCATTGCATTTGTAATTTTTACAATATACATACATTTCCGACCCATTTAAGTATATTTTTTCTAAAAGCTTTTGAATAGGGGAGGCGATTGAAAAATGGTTTGTCTGTCCATGTATGGGCTAAAATCAACATTAAGAAGTCCTCACATGTTGCTCAGACTAAATAGTGGTATTAATAGTTTTTTCAAAGATTTAAATAAAGACATGATTATATTATATTTTTAATATAATTATATTTTATTTATTTATTTTTCTTAAATTGTTGAAGTTAATTTAAATGTCCTTTTTTATTTTTTATATTTCATTTATCCTTTGCAGGATTCTTTACAATCTCTTTTCAAGCGCCGATCAATACTGACTTTTATCTCATTAACCTATTATTTTTATACCAAATCGGTCTGTAATATACATATGTATGGACATGTGTATGTAATAAAGAAACTGAATAGCAAAATCGAACATGATTGTGCATGCAAAAGACTGGTAGTTCATGATATATTTCTTCACCTAGTTACGCATTGATCGTAAATTGGTAAGCAATAAAAATATACAATATATAAAAGTATGTATGTATTAGGGTGATCGACTCGGTGTAAAACCGGTGGAAAACCCAGTTTTTTCCTTTTCCAGCTGGCGGTTTTTTCTAAATGTTGAATTTTCGAATATCGAATACATCGGTTTTTTTATCCGAAAAAGCCGGTTTTTTATTTTTTTTTAGTTTATTTTCATATATCTTTGTAACCAATCGTACCATAGTATATTTAGTACGCGAAAAGTTTCCAAAAATCAGAAAATAAAAACTATTAAATATTCTTTCATATTATTGTAAGAAATTTATTTGTTGTTTAAAAAACAAATGTAAATAAGAGACATAATTGAGCTTAAATATTTTTTTATAGGATATAAACCTAACGTTAAAAGTTAAAGGTAATTGAAGCATAAACTTAGCTGATCGAACACTTTTAGGTAAAAAGTGTAGTTACAATAAAGAAAAACCAATAATCTCTCCTTCTAGATCCTAATTTTAATTAATGACATTAAGTGTCTGTTAACTTAAATTTAAATTGTTAAACCATTTCAACAAACTAGATTCTTTCCCTAGCCTTTAAAATGTATTTGAAATTACAGAAATCATTTCAAACAAAACACGGTAGTGCATATTAGTTTAAAAGATCTATTTAACATTTAAAAAATGTACAAAAGGAGCTACAAAAATTTATAACAGCCTTATAAAAATATTTATTTTACTTGTAAAGAGTACCTTTTGTCCTTAAATTAAACTAATTGAAATCAAATTAGTCAACTGCATTCATGTCAGTTATTGCATTATTGCGTAATTGTGCAGCCAAACGTATATAAACTGTAAAAATTTCATATTTAAATAAAATTTTTATTATAATCTTTTTGTACAATATTTATTAACTTTTTCTCTAAATATTATATTATATATATTCGAACCGGTTAACCGGTTTTTTCTCAATTTTCAGAAAAGCAACCGGTTTTTGAAAAATTTTAAATTTCAAACTATTGAAAACCGGTTTCTTAAAAAAATCGAATAATAAATCATCCTAGTAAGTATGTATGTACTGTTGCTAAGATGATCATTCATGCCAAATCATGTAGATTATTTGTTCTTGTACATTAAGGTTTAATGAAGCAAAGTTAAATAAGAGTTAATTAATATTACAATTAGGGGTATTCACTATATACATATAACTACTAATCTCTAAAAAATATTCGGTACTAAATTGCCTTTCAGATCCGGTATAATCGTTCTTTAACTTTCTGAGATATGAGCAAATAAACAAGCCATTCTCTGTTATGTATAAGTAGTACAATTAAAGAAATAATGTAGATATGATATAACTCCAGGGCTATTTGTAAAAAATATTGGTTAAATTGGTCTCTAATCGGCAAAGTTATAGACAAAAGTTATTTGAAAAAGTTTACATTTTTATAGACGTATAAAGCTACTAAAGCTTTTTCATAATAATAGTGACACACAGTTGTAACCTGTAGCCTTGATAATAATGCACCTGAGAAAAACTAACAAGTTTTTAAATTAACTGAGTTATGTATCCAATTACAACTGATTCGGTGTTTTGCTAAAAGTTGTAAATGAAAATCTATTTTTCAGCTTCTCGAAAACTAAGGCCATGCGGTTTGGTATGGTAAACTTTAAATCCAAGATGTGACTATAAAATGGTGTACAATAAAGTAATGGGCCTGTACAGTAAAGTTAGGGCCAGCACAGTAAAGTTGTGGGCAAAATCTAGTATTTAAAAATGTACCCGTTAAAACCCCTCAAATGAAAGGGCTTGAAGAGTACAGTATAACGGATAATAGAAAAGTTGAACTTCAAGATAGGATCCTAACGAAAATGGCGGATTCATGGGTCAAATATAGTAATTACAGGTCACGGAAAAAAGTGTAAAATCCTAGACATCATCTGAAGTAAGATGACGGATAATCTTAATTTTTTTCTTAACCTTATTAACATGGGTATCAAATGAAAAAAATGGCGTCGGAAATATCTTAAGATCCTTTGAATTATTAAAATTTTTTTAAGTACAATCGGTTGAGGGCGTAAGCTGTAACAAGAACTGAGAATTCAACTCGGGAATTAACACTCAAGATTAAAAACCTCCATACCAGTTCGAGTTTCCTAAATTTTCAGAAAATTCTTTATCATTATTTAAATCACTCTTCATTTAAGTAAAACAATATAAAATACTTCTTCTTTAGAAGAATTCTACTGCATAGTTTAGAAAATAAATTGCTTGTTTTAAAAATATTATGATAAATTTTATTTCCTCTATGAATATTTAATTGTCTTGTGTTACGTTTATTTTTCAGTGTTTTTCAAAACTTTAAATTTTAAAGTATTTCAGATATTTAGTTCACATATTTTTTTTTGTCATAAAAATATGTTAAATTGTGTCACTAATGTAGAAAACTTTGTATGATTATAAGTTATAGTGTATAAAATGTGGAAAGGACTAAGCTGCATTGGTAGGGATGAAATAAGATCTTATCCATTGCAAAGTCATTAGGTGCGAAGGATATCACAATAATAAGAAATCGATTCAAGAAGCTGCTTGTAGAAATCAAATTTTTGGGTGGAATAATATAATACAGGAAGAACCAAGCGAGGCACATAAGTATGTAACTAAAACGGAACCTAAAATAGCTTTCCAAAATTTGACAAATGGTCATTGATGAAAATGGGCAACAGGCAAATTATATTAGTTTGTCTTGGAAAAAACATTTCTTAAAAAAAAATAATTTATCAATTTGTTGCCAACAAAATAAATTGTTGAATTAACTCCCCATCAACATTTTAAAGAATATAACTAAAGGTTTTTAATCTCATGCAGATAACTTATACTTGAACTAAAGATTTGTGAAACTGAAGAAATACTTGAGATCATAAACTTAAACATATTTACTATGCTAACATGGATTCATATGTTAGATATAAAAAAACATGTCAATAAATGTTATGTTAATGATGTGAATTTAAATTTTATTCTTGTAAAATACTCGTACACTATGAACAGAAAAATGAAAATGAAATGTACACCAGCAAAGAAAACCTTATACTATGACAACATTTACAAATACATACATACGTGCAAACAATTAACAAAAGCTGACGACATAATGCACAAGAACTTCTGGGTTTTGCAAAACTTTAAACTTTAAAGTATTTCAGATGTTTACCCGTAGTTTTATTCATTTATTTTTTTTTATTTGTCATAAAAATATGTTAAATTGGGTCATCAATGTACATATAAAAGTTTGTATGACTATAAGTTGCCTGAAAATTTCGTTTTGTAGAAAAATTTTACGTTTATAAAATAAACAATATATCGATGGCTTAATATAAAAAAGACGTAAGTATCTCGATTTTCTGTTACTTTATATGAAAAGGAGAGAGCTAAAGAAATTTTGAAAGAATGAAATGAAAAGGACCTTTTTATTGTACCTATAAAACTGTAATATTTAGACTGTAGTTCAATAAATATTTAAGGGCTGATGGAATAACAGAAAACGTTAAAAATGCGATTTCGTTGAAAACCGATACAGGCAATTTTTATATTGAGTTGTCCATATGTACATTAACTGATTTGTCTTATCAGAAGGTGTTGAGAATTTATGATAATGTGAACAACGTTACTATTGATTTAGTATTCTTTGATCACGGGCTGATCGGAAACGAAAAAGCCGATAAATTATCCAAAATGGGAGCTGTTCTGAGGACTATAACTTTGGAGAACGCCAAACCCCTTAAACGATTTAAGGATGAACTTAAACGTTGGGCGATGGAAGAACATGTCAGAAAATGGCAAAGCACTGATGTCGGTAAGGTGACAAGAATACTATGGGGTGACCCAAATCTTGAGAAATCAAAGGAAATTCTGAAACTGAATAGACCAACACTTATGAGACTTACCACTGTGATTACAAGTCATACGGAGTTGAGAACTCATCTTGCTCGCATGAGACTATCTGAAGAGACAACATGCAGAGCATGCGAGGAAGAGGATGAGACTTTGATACACTATCTCTGTCATTGTCCTGGGTTTGGGCATATTAGACGCGAGAATTTTACAGTGGATACTATGCCGAATTTGGAGTACCTGGGATCCATAAGGAATTACATTGAGGTGATTGAGTTCTTGAACTAGTCTGATATTTATTTATGGGAAATTATGATTATGGTTTTAAATTGGGAATTCCGGTTCCCACATGGAGCGCACAACATACTAACTGGGCATAAGTGTATACCTGTCATGGGTTTGGGCTTTTAGTGCCCCTTTTTTTCAACCTAACCTAACCTAGTATTCTTTGTAATATTGTTAAATATCTAGAATATTCCTTATAAAATATTTTTCCTTTTAAAATCAAACCAAATATTAAACAAAAGACATAACCTCAAAAGATAGATTTTGTAAATCAAAACTAGCGATTTCACCAAAAATTATTTTGAAATTTATATTTACACACTTCACCTGTAGTGTCAAGAGTTTATATTGCTATGTCATTTCTTTTTTCTTAAAGCCTATTAATAGGGGAGTCGATTGAACCATGTCCATCTGTAGGTGTGTTGGTTTAATCTTTGCTCTACAACTAACAATTTTTCACGTAACAAACAATCATAATAGCCGGATAAGTGTAGTTGTTTGATAGTGAATTTGTTTTTTTTTTGTTGTAATTTTTGTCGGTAATTTAAATAATTTGCAGCGTATGTCATGAGAAAAAACATTTTTGTTATTATTTTAGGAGCTACATCCTCTTACATGCTACAATAAAGGGATGTGACCGAATAATCGTATACTTTAATCTACTTTAATGTTGGACTATAATTGATCAACTTTGGGTAAAGGGATATATTTTTGTTCTGTGAAACGTTGAACTACTAATAATATTTAATAGATAAAAAAATAATAAATGAAGGCTTTATAATGCAAAGCCATTTATCGGTTCGACAAAGTACTGCCTTTAACTAACGGCAAGTTGTAAAAATGGCCCTTAAATATATAAAAACGTAAATAACACTGCTACATACGATAAAATTTATGCAGTGTTATCTCCATAACTAAAACAGTTATCACTATAATATTTTATCAAAAGATGATTAATGGATGTAAAGCCAAAGTAGATTTTAAAAAAAACGTAACATACGATAATTTCGCGCACAGGGGTCGAATTGTAATGGAGAAATATATTTTTAGAGTCGGAACGGCCAAATATTATTTTTTTTTTTTTAGTTTGTCAATTTTATTAACTTCTACTGATATATTATTAAAATGTCAGTACAGGGCATTTTGCGTTTTAAGTGACGATATGTTGTTATTTATTTATGAAAAAGAGTAAAACTATAAAACATTGTTTTGTTATTTAGGTAAGTGGGTTATATACGTAGTGTGTATGCAGCACTTAACATAAGGCTTGACATAACGTAGTTTTCAATAAAAGGAATCCAATATTTAAATTTTTCAAATAACAACAATGTCCACAAACTATTTATTATTAATAAAATAGTTTCCTTTTCTAAAGCACTTAGTACATAAATTTGAATATTTGTCAGGTTAAATTGAAAAGTGCGTAAAAAATAATAAAAATTAAAATTATAAGTGTGCAGAAAACTTAACCTTAATCGTTTATAACTATTAATTATTTAAATTATAAAGTCCACTAGGTCATTTGAGAACTACATTCTTTAATTAAAAAATATTTCTCACATCGTGTAATATTTTTAAATTCATACAAAGATAAATGATTTTTTATTTAAATGGGACTGACTGTACGCTGTTTCGTGGTATATATTGTACAGGCGTACACATACACAAAATGCCTTAAGAACTTCCTTTTTATGTTTTGCATGTTGTTGCTTAAGACATTTTTTCATAATCTACATTGGTTCGCACAAAAAAGCAAACATGTCTTTTGTTATAACACATGTCCGTTATGGAAAAATTTTTAAAATATTTCAACTTAAATTCCTTTTTTTGTTAGTCACAATACACAAACGTTGGATGTTTTAATTTTAAATTGGTATTTCTTTTTTTAACCAACACTAAGGGGATGATCCATATATGTACATACTTAATGTGTATGTGTTTGTGTCAGGATGATTGGTTATGAGTGGGAGAGAAAGAATAAGTTTTTTCTGTAGACATTTGATTTAAATATTACTACATTGTAAGTGACAGTGAAGATTTCACGTTGAGTGTATTCTAGATACGATAAATAAGATTAAAGATACATTTCGTTTAGAGTATGCAATATCAGCTACTAGGAAGAAGGCTTTTCGAAAGGCATCAAAGGCAAGTTTTCAAACTTTGGCAAGAATCATTTTCATTCGATTTTTTACTAAACAGATATAAAGGTCCTGCTCCAGTTAAAGACTTTACATTCACCACTTAGCATTTATAGCGGCTCCTTGAAATTGTTCCAGTGAGTTAACGCATGTGACTTATAATTATTGCTTGTCTAATGCTTACAGAGGCTGGCACAGAATAATTTTAGTTTTGTAACAGATTCAATAGTACATTTATAGTTTATTATTATTTATTATTATATACTTATTACTTATTTTATAAATGGTAAAATTTTCATTTGCATTATTGCCTAAATGTGTGAATTGTTTTATTTGTTTTCTTTTATTTGTTTATGTACTGGTCACCTTAATAATGTAACAAAATATAATTATGATCAATAATCATTCTCATATAAAAACTAACAACAAAGAGAGAGTATAATATATCAGAAGTATAATTTCTAACCATCCCCGTAATTTGTGTATATATTTGATTTTGTATTATTAACTTTGATTTGTACTCGACGACTTTTGTAATTTTACTAAATCTACGTAAGCTAAGTGCACCAGTAATTTTTGATCACTCTTAACGTAACTTTTGATTTATAAACATCATTTTAAAATATATGCGTATTCCTGTATTGTCCAGATACAGGAAGGCCTTTGTGGACTACTGTGAATAGCAAAACTAAGTAATAACTAAATAAAACTATTTTAAACACAAATCCCAACTCCTTCTTAATAAAGTAGAAGCACTTTATTATAGTTCTTTATAACTTTTTTGATTTTTTTTAGTATTTTAGAGTTTAGACTTGATACGACTAACTGCACAATCGAACAAACTACCAAACCAATTGAATCATATTTTTTTCGACAAAGATTTTGAAAGTGTCGTTAACATTGATTTATGAGGTCCAAAAACATCAAGTAAAAGACTTTCGACACAATTTGGTGACATTCACGGCGGTCACTGTAAAGCTTTTTTTAGATTTGCTTTCATATAAAGTTTAATCTGTCCATGAATTGAGGACAACCGACTTTTCGTATCGTATGACATGAATGTGGGAATGGCCCCCCGGGGGCGAGGAAGGTCGGACAGACAGACAAGAAGCGGACTTTAGCGACTAACTTAAAAGTAGACATTGACAACACTGAATAGGAACGAAAGTAAGCGTCAGACAACAGAACAACGGACGAATAGGATAGTTTTTAAAGTAGAGTTAAGAGCCGAACATCAACCAAGAAGGTCGACTAAAAAACCGCGAACTGAACACTCATTTAGTAGTATTAAAAAATTGAATTTAAATAAAAATGATTTTGAACTGCAGTTTGGAGTGTTTCATTTCACTAAAATAGCCAACAGTACCAACTAGCAGTAGTGCGATACTCACTAAGGTTCCCACATGAATAAGCAGAGGAAAGCCCAAACTTTATTCGCAATTTGATAATGATCAGTAAATAACATTTTCTATGTAACATCTAGTTCATCAATACTAATAACACTCACTTAAGTATAATGTTTGGGTGGATGTGTAGTCCGAAAAAAACGAAATGAAAATGACATTGGGTTTTGAATTTCTGTCAACGGTGGTAAGTACATATAGGACGATGTTAGAATATATTGTTTGACCAGCTATGCGAAACCTTCTAACCTTGTAGATTTAAGAAGATGAAGCTACAGCAGGTGCTCTTATGGCTTTTCTAAGGAACATATTCGGCAATTGCATTATAACGAATACAAACGGTTTTAACCGGCTTCTACATTGACTGGATTTAACAGCTTCTGATGGCGTTCTTTATGCTAAGAAGCCAGGACCCAAAAAGCAATAGGAATGACTATATTAATTTTCTTTTTATCACAATATTGCACTTTTACGGAAGCAGAATATTGTGATTCGATGGCAGAGCGTTAATGTAGGAGTGTTACCTTTATTCCATGCTGTTGTAATAATAATAATAATAATGACCAGAGAGTTATATGCGATAAATTTCAGGATCGTACATCCAACTCTCTCGGTTATATAACATTCTAAAATTTAAATAAACTAAAGAAGGCATTGTGCGTGGTAAATTTTCGTACATTTTGGCAGATACCTGTCAAGTTTAACAATTACGTCATTGCGTTAGATCGTAATCAGATTTTGTTCGACATCGGCAAAATATTTTTTATGACCTAGTATTGCATTACATGCTACAACTCTCTCCAAATTTCACCGATTGAGCCAATTTTCATCGAAAAATAATTCTGAAGTACTTGAAATATTCTGACAATATACATTTATATTCTGAAATATTCTTTTAGCTTTTTCTGTTCAAGCTCTATAATGATTGCAACAGATGGACATAGCTAGACCGTCCTAAAATAAAACCAGGAAAATATATTTTTACTTAATGGGGCTTTGAATGAATACTTCAATGTTTTACAAGCCGAATGAGAAAATAAATATACTCCCACACAATTTTTTTGGTGGTTGATATAAAAAAACTGTCAAACAGAACCATATCGCTTTCAACACGAAAAGAAATATTTTGCGAACACAACTTTTTCGTAATTATCTAGACAATTGATAACTTAGATAATTCGATTTAACGCTGGAAATAAATAAAGTCACTAAAGTTTTAATCGTTTGATAATTACGTACCTAAGTTTCCTGCTATTAAGTTCCTAAAAGTTATTTGCATGGTGTTCGTACTAAAAGTGATTTGTCACTCTGTTCTATAGTTTTTTGTATAAACAATATTTTGTTCCACATTTCCATACAACTTGCATTTTTTCTAAACATTTAATAAGTACATGTTTGAAATGTGTAGTTAGTGCAAAACAATTTCGCACTGTAGAGAGGCAAATAGTTTTGCTAACATTCCAAATTGGCCAAAATTTCCCATTGGATTACGTAATAAAAATGCAAATAGCTTTGCAGCAATGACATTGAAAACACAAATTATATTGATTTTATACAAAAACGTAATACAGAAACAAAAAAAGAAAAACATAATAATAAATTTTGAACAAAAGAGAGTGTTGATATTTGTGGTATAAATACAGGAAAATAATAATTCAGATTTATACAGGCGGCATTTGGATTTGTTAACTGTTTTTCGTAGAATTATTATTGGCTAAACGTTTTAAAGGGCGCCTTTAATAACTGTTTAGAAAAAATTCATCCTACTAGGAACGTTTTTTCATACAAATATGTATGTTTGTGTGTATAAAAAATGTGTTTATGGCAACACCCAAATACCGGAATGTACTTGCACTTTTTATACTAGTAGTATGTAACCATATACTACATAGTACTTATGTATATGTATGTATGTATATGAATACAGTAAAGTCGACTAGTACTTGTGAACTCGTTTTTATACCCACCACCAAAAAAATGGTGTGAGGGTATATTCATTTTGTCGTTCCATTTGTAATAGATGGAAATATCCATTCAGGACCCCATAAAGTATATAGTGTTAGAGTCCTAGTTTGATTTTAGGACGATCTAGCTATGTCCGTCCGTCTGTCCGCCTGTTGAAAGCACCATAGAGCTTGAACCGAAAAAGTTAGCAGATCGAAATTGGCAAAATATTTCTTATACATAAAGAATGTTTGGTATTGAAAACTAGCTAAATCGGTATATTAGAAAGAGAGTTATAGCTCGTATTGCAAGAGTAGGTCAACAAAACTATGCCCTTCCTATACCCTATATCGAACAAAATGCGATTTTGTCTTAAAGCATTGACGTCGAGCAATGGAAAAACAATCGCAAATATTTTTTTGGGTAAACATCTCTCCCTGAAAATTGCTATTATATACAATATAAATTATCTGAAGGTTTAAATCAAAATGTACAAATGTACGGAACAGTGTCAATTTTGCTCAATTTAAAATTTAAAACTTAATAAAAATAACAAAACTAAATTTATGCTTCTGAAATTTTGCAAATTTTGCTTTTTTGTCAATACATCTGTAATAGCGATGACATATCTACTTTAAGGCCCACCTACCGTGTATCGCTTTATCTTAAATTCATATAAATTCTCTTTAGACCATAATTTTGGATGAATAAAGGGCTCTATATAAGTTGAATTTGTTAGAAGAAACTACTTTGACACGCCTACTTTTACGCCCATTTCCCACATAATTTATTGTTAGTGAAATTTTAAATCTTACGAAAGCGACAGAATTAGATGCATGACGATGACATTTTGCATATATACTTTTCTCGCCAATATAATTACAAAAAAGTGGCACGCCTACTTTAGCGATTCATTTTTAAATTCATATAATTACTCTATGAACTAAGATTTTAAAAGAATGAACGGTTTAATATTGAAATGTCTATGTTGAATTTATAAGCAGAAACTGCCTCACATAATCAACTTGTAATGAAATTTAAAAGGACAAAAAGCCGATAGAATTTTTGTATGAGATTTCTCATATACAGCTTCCTGGTTGATTTTATTATAATGCCAGAAAATAAAAAAAAAAAATCGCACTTTAACGCCCACCTTCCAAATAGCGCTTTATCTTTTATTCATATTATTTCTATATAGACACAAATTTTGAAGAAAAAAAGGACTATCTATGTTTAGCTCAAACATTAATTATATGATTTTAAAAGTAGGTGTCATGCCCACACAAAGTAAATATTTTTATACCTTTCACAGTGAGTGTAAGGGTAAATACAGGTTTGTTATTCCGTGTGAAATTTCTACAATTTTAATTTTCTACTGCAAAAAGTATATATTTTCTGAGAGCTTATGAATAGGGGAGTTAATTAAGCATTGTCCGTCTGTCAGTATGTCCGTGTGTATGTTGAAGTCAACTTTTTGAAGCTCCCAGACCCGTGTAAGGTACAAAAATATCACAAATCGCTCTATAAACAACTGAGATATGATGAAAAAATCTAGACCACTTCGTCTTTTCACACCAATACGAACTGGATGAACGAAGGTTCGACTCCCAGTTAAGACAAATTTTTTTTATTTTTTTTTTATTTTTTTTATTTTTTGTCTTTTTTTACTTTTTTATTTTGTTTTTTTTTCTTTAACATTTAATACATACATTTATACTGATACAGTGGGATGCTTTTAAGCGGATAAAGTCATTATAAAGATAATGAAACATATATCGATGCCTTACTTCCTCAACCTCGTAACTTAAAAAAATACGGTTTTGACTTTTTCATATCGAACGATTGTTTCATGCTTTAACTAAAAAAGATTAGTATATTATTACTATCAATATACATATGTAGATACAATCAATTCCTTAATAACTGCATTTAAACTTTTAACCAAACAGCGAAGTATAAAAAGATGAACCGTTGAGGAAGTAAGGCATCGATATGTATGTATGTACGTATATTAAATTAATGAGATGAATGGTTATATAATTGTTATTGCATGACTACACAATGTGAAGGGTATATAAGGTTCGGCACGGCCGACTTTAGCACTCTTACTTGTTTTTCAGCTACCTCTGACTAATAAATAATACTCTTCAGTTGCCGTAAATCTATAATATTGCAGTAAAAAAGAGTGAGTAGTATCACTACTAATGGAGATATAGTCAAGTTTCTATTGTAAGACTTAATTTGAAAAAAAAATATTAATAGCAAATCGAAGTTACACAAAAAATAAGTAAAACATATTTTAATATAAAGAGATTTAGGGCCATCATTACAACTTGCCGACAAAGTTAATGTTAATAAAAGGTAACTTTTGTTAACGTGAACAATAAACTGACCATTAAGTATTTTTCTTTATTACAACCTGCCTGTAAAATAAATTGTATTTTTTTTTTTAAATATGGCAGCACCAAAGCAAACGCTTAACAAATTAATTTGTTTTTTAAAAACAAAGTGGCAACGACAAGCAAATAGTAAACAATTCCCTTATACGGTAGAAAATATGGTAACTTTTAATTGTAAACTTCACGTTAAAAGTTAAAGGTAGAGTGATCTTCCTTTTACTTATCGGACACTTTTAGGTTAAAGTGAAGTTGTAATAACGAAAAATTAGTTATCTGTCCGATAACATCCTAACTTTAGTTATCGGTAAGTTATAATAATGGCCCCTACACACAGAAAACAGATTCATTGTGGCAACCGAATTTGTTGCCAATCGAATTTATTCGGTTCTACGTACTATCTCTTAATTCGTTTGTAATAACTGAAAAATTTGTTTTTTAGCATGGTAGATTTAGTAGCAACAGTACAATTTTAGTAACCCAACGATTGTGTTAGCAGATTTTATTAGTTGGTACTATTGATATCTTAAAAACAAACTGCACTTACTTCCAAATAAATGATTGATGCAATTGAAATAAAAAACTGAATTGGTGTTACCAAAAGAATAATCATTATTTATTCTTCGATTGACAGGATTTTTTTTTATTTAATAATATTGACATAATATACCTATAAAATAAATATGTATGTATCTAAATATAAGTATATAAATACACATACATTTTAATACAAAAATAAAACTAGAAATTGCAATTATTATTAAGATAAATTCTCGATTTTGTTTTTAGTCTCTAAGATTGTACTCGTCTTGTCCAACAGGGGCATTACGCGGCGGTGCAAACGCTGCAAAGAAGTAAGAATCGATAAGTTTCTTCGGTTATATGTGGCTCAAAGATACTATAGCGATATGTATGTATACTTACTACAACTGAATGCATGTCCATATGTATGCATTTAAAGTGACTTGAAACAATTTCGCATCCCCAGTACAGCACCATCTATGACGTTAGTATTACTTGCAAATTTCCGTATTTGACAGTTCATTTTGAGTACTAAAATGCATAATAATATTTTGAAATGTAAAATCGAGTCCTTACCTTATTAAACAGTCTCTTGCAGATTTCATTTTGTGTAACAAAACAGCAATTTAAACATTTTTATATGTATGTATATATTTCTTTATTTTTAAAAAATTTTCCTCAATAAAATAAATTAATTTTGATTTTGACTTACATATGTAAGTTTTTCACTATTGACAGAAAGATAAATTTTTTTTGAATGATAATAATTGCTTTTAATTGTTTGTAACAAATAATTATTACATGTAACAATTTTCGTTTGTAAACTCCAAATAGAGTTTAACTCTAAGCATTTGTTTAATGCAAAAGAATTTTAATAATGCAAGTAACCAATAATTATTTGCAATAACTAAACTTTCATTTTTATTTAAAATAAAACATTGGAATATAGGATTTTTTATTGCATGAATTAAAATTTAGTTGTGAACCCTAATACAGACAATTAAATTCGGTTGTGATATAAGTGAATTGAATAAAAATCTTATTAATAAGGCTAGTTGGTTGTGAGAACTAATTTAGTTGTCCTCAGCAATAAACTTCTAATACTGTTGTATTTTTTCGTTTATAAACATATAATATCGGTTCTTTTTACAAACTTTTAATATTTGCAATACTATTTTTATTGTTTTAACCGTTTTCCAACCAATCTTTTTCCTGAGTGTAAAGAGCTTAGTAACAAATAAATAATTATTATCGTATGAAAGAACACAAAATTGGTGGTGGGTATCAAAAATTCGGCACAGCCGAATATAGTACTTTTATTTGTTATTAAAAAATGTTTTTCGTTTGTTTACAAATATGTACTCTCTAAAGAAATCTACTTGTTTATATTTTACCCCCATAAGAGATGAGATGTTGTGACAGTTTAAAATATGGCGCAAATGAAGGAAAATTGCGTCATATTATATTACAAATAATATGATTTACACATTTAAATTGAGTAAATTATGTTAATAAATGCAAAGATTTTGAAACTTATTTAAACATATTTTTTATAAAAGTAATAGAGGTTTCCATTTACTGGTAAAAACAAATCAAGTAAAGATGGAATAAAATACGCTCATTAATATAATTTTAGATATAATAGTATCCTACGATTTTTAATCATCAATTAAAAAAGAAAGTGATATGTAAGAAATAAATATTTACTGGATGAAGACTCTTCTATTGAATGTCATTAATTAAATCGCTGAAATATTTTTTATAATTGATATTTAAGTTTTAAGTTTCTAAATTAAATAATTATATATTTATGTTTGGGGATTGAAATTCAATATTTTTTTCCTTTTAATATTTTTTTCTATTCTTTTTAAGATTATATTAACAACAACTTAAGGATAATTAAACAAAGAACCAGAATATTTATTATTATAAATCAACTATCAATTATTTTAATGCAATAAACGTACCATCGATATTTTAGAGTCATTTGCCTTGAAATGATAGGCTACCCTTAATTCACACACACAATACACCAGAAACATCTTACTTTTTCAAAAAATAAGATAAAAGTGTAAAAATTCTATTACATTTTTAACAACCGCGGTGACGTTTGGCCCACCCTTTATGAAAATTAAAATAGATAAACGAATTTTTATTTTGTTTTATTTTTCTGCATATTTGTTTCGAGGATACAAACAGTAAAAAAAACTGTAATTTTTCAGTTGCGTAGATTTATTTGACGTCTGCCAAAACAAGGAATAAATCAAAAGGAACGTTATCGTCGTATTTTGATTTGTTCTGTTCAGGAAAAAGGCAGCGCCACAAACTCATAAGAATTTGCGAGCTGTATATGGAGATAAATAAATTTGCCAATATTTGTTGTAAAGATTTTATTTGCCTATTTGAAGTGGCTGATACTTAAATTTAAGCTTTAACCATTGTTATAAATAAAAACACAATACGGGGAATTTCAGATAAATGTTTATCAAAATTCAATTAACGAACGTTAAATTGCGGTTTTTGAATTGACACTTGGTCATTGATAGGTATGAATAATTAATAGCTGAAACAATTAATTTAAAAAATTTTTTGCAAGATTTTTCTTACATTCCACCCACGTGTTATTGCAACGAGATAAAAAAAATTTTATTTTTTATAATCAATGTTTCAACGTGAAACTTACTAATTAAACAATTGTTTTAAGACCAATTTGTAAATCATGAGAATAAAACTTAATATTGTGGTGTTCGATTTGCGACTAAAAAGTGTTTCAAAGCGAACGGCGACAGGACTCAATTTTCAATCCAGATTTCCATCAAACAACTGCTTAGTAAAACAAAAAAAATGCTAGTTTTGGTCGTTGCGAATCTAATAATAATCTTCACTATCATATACACGCAAAGAAAAACCATGGTTACGACATGATCACGACGGTTATATTATTTTTTCTAAAACAATATTTGGTTGTCGAAAATAAGTAATAGTTATTTTTGTTTCATTGCATCATCATTTAATGTTTACTTTTCGTAAAAATTTTAAAATGGTTATTATTTAAAAATAGTATGATTAAAAAAAATTAATTTGACATAAATAACATTATATTCAAAAGCATTAAAGATTACAAATAATTATTACTTATTTACTTACTTACTTACTTACTTACTTACTTACTTACTTACTTACCTACTTACTTACTTACTTACTTACTTACTTACTTACTTACTTACTTACTTACTTACTTACTTACTTACTTACTTACCTACTTACTTACTTACTTACTTACTTACTTACTTACTTACTTACTTACTTACTTACTTACTTACTTACTTACTTACTTACTTACTTACTTACTTACTTACTTACTTACTTACTTACTTACTTACTTACTTACTTACTTACTTACTTACTTACTTACTTACTTACTTACTTACTTACTTACTTACTTACTTACTTACTTACTTACTTACTTACTTACTTACTTACTTACTTACTTACTAGAATTTTAATCTGCCGATTGACCATTTTTTTAATTATTAACCTTCCAATTTCACACGATTAAACAAAAATTTCATTAAACTTTGCCATCAAAATTAATTCTTAAAATAAATAAATAAATTTTTTCAATTTTATTTTTCAATATACTTTTTTCAACTGACAGAAATCTTTAAGTTTTTTAAAAAATTTAAACATTTTTTATTTTATTTTTAAACTTAAATGTTTTTAAAGACTTTATTATTTTTATTTTGGCTCTAGTTCATTCTAATGCAAAATTTCTTATTTTTATATGAAGAAATCAATTTTTATCTGTGATAATGAAAGAATATACTGGAAAAGTACGTTTTAATCCCGACACCAGCCGAGTGGAATGCATTTTGGAAACCAGCTACGGTTTCATCATCAGCACTCTTTGATCGGAAAGTCTTAGTGTTAACTCACAAGTTTATATGAAAATTGATTTTGTAAATTAAACTTTACATACAAATTCATATTTTTGCTGTAGTGAGTGAGAACAAATTTACCAAATTGCATTATTACAGATAAAAATTGATTTTTTCATATAAAAATAAGAAATTTTGTATTAAATTGAACTAGAGCCAAAATAAAACTAATAAAAACAATTTAAAAAAATTTGAAAAACATTTTTTATATTAATTAAAAATATAATTTAAATTTAAGAATAATCGATTAGTGAATTAATTACCAAAATGTTAAGTTTGTATGATTTTTTCTGTGCAGTTGTGTGCAATATGTGGAAAAGTCTAAAAATAGATTTCAACCAACACACGAACAGATGGACAAATGCACAAGCGAACATTGCTCAATCGACTCCCCTAGTCATATGCTCTCAGTATGTTATAGGGTCGAAAATCGTGTAGAAATAACAAACGGAATGACAAATTTATATATACCTTTGGACCCGACCCACGCGTTGTAGAACAAAAAGGCCAATGTAAACAATGCAACGAAGTGGTGACAAAACAGGGAAGGAAGTGAATAAATTAAGAGAAATAAAGTAATGTTAATTGTATGTAGCAATATGTAGCAGCAATTTATGTTATTTATTGTTAATTTAAATTCTTCATTGTATTCACAATATTCTGCGTCGACCAATATAAATTCAGCTAAAAATTTAAAGTTGCCATAATATTTCAAAATTTCTGGATAAAAGAAATGTTTACTGTCATATTTGTTTATTTATGTTTATATGAGCATGTATTTTCCAAACTTTAGTACCGTTTTTGTCATATAACACTCACATGTTTGGATGTTTTAGCACACAACTGAACACACTCAACGGTATGTGTATAAAAGTGGATGGATGTGAAAAAAATATTATGTCCTGTCAATCATACATGAATATTCGATAAAATAAAAACAAAAAACACACATTTACATATATAAATACACTTATATATGTTTCTATTAATTTTTTTCCATTTTTGTCAGTTTAGTTATATTTAGATACTGTACGAACATATGTTGGTATACAAACATAATCTTATTGTAGTTATTTTTATCTTAGAAGGTTCTAGGATGTTTAAAATTATTTTTTGTATTATATTACATAGGGATTATAAAACACGCACAGAAATAATACAATGGTAACAATATCTGTGCGTTACACAGGATGTCTGAGTATATTTTTAGCACGTGTTTAAATTTATAAAAAGTAATTGCGAAAAAAAATTATATTTAAAAGATATTACTTTTGATTAAGTCATCTCGATAAAAAGAGAAATATTTTATTTTTAATAGTAGATTTGAAAAAAAACGAAATTAAAAAGAAGGCGTTTTAATGGTCATGAACACAAAATTCAATAACGCATTCGAAAACAATTGAAAATTATGTGGCCGTTAAATTTAACTGAACTTAACTTCACTTAAGTGGTTGGTTGTTATACACACTGTATTCCAATATTGGGTTCAACAGACAATACAAATGTATGTTAGATAATAAGCAGTGCTTTGCCATAAAAAAGCGATATTATTTTCCAGCTTCTCCTGCTTAACCCATTTTTCGCCGCACCAAGTTCCTGTTGACCGATTTGCATAAAATTTTTTTTTTAACCTGGTTTTTTGCTAATTAAGAAAATTCCAAACTTTGAACTGAGTGGTTGTTGTAGTTTCCTAGAAAATGAGTGGTAATTTTAATTACCATCGGCGAAATATGTACACACTTATGAAATTTTAAATAAGTAACTTCAAAGCATTTTGCTTATTACATTTTATTTCAAGAGTATCTAGAAAGAATTTTATTTATTGCATTTTACTTCAAGGGCTAAAAAGCATTTTATTTAATGACAAAAATTTATTATGGTAAATTTTAAAGCATTTTGTATGTAGGTGCATGTCGCACTCTTTACACATAAATGGAGTGTGACTGTGGCATTGCCTACACCGTCGTTTTTTACCCTCTTCGTACTTTACAATAACATGTTGTTGCACTTTGCTACGTTTAGACCTTGACTCCTCTGCTCCCATTTGGTGTCCGTCTGTATCCTCGCAAACAAGAAGTGTTCTTGCGATTTCCGACTGAAATTCTAGTTGTGTTTTACCTCGACCTTTTCCTATTCTGCACACAAAAGTCTGCAACTTTCAAGCATTTACTACAAATGAGTTCACAGCATTCGAAAATGAGGACCACCACTTCTTGCCTCTGACATTTATACGGTAGTTCAATATTTTATTGTTTTACATTTACATACTTATGACATTTGCGGTTGTAACGTCGGGCAGTTGTACATCAATACATACATATTGTTTAGTGAGAATACTATTGGGAAACAATTTCTCTTTAGTTTTAGTTTAATTCATTTATTTGTCTAGTTTTAATTCAACAATTTAAACTCATAAACATTATTCTAATCAAAACATTAATTTAAATATCTTGTTGCCCTTTTTCATATCTCATATGTACTTATTTATATACATATGTATGTATGTATATATACACTTGTTTTTTTTGCACATCATAGTTTTAAGCAAACTCATTGAAATATAACGGGATTGCATTCTTTGCATTCCTCTTTAAATTCAGTAGCTTCAAACAACTTTAGTTTTAAGATTATCATCATTGTCGAAATAATAGTGAAACAGAACAGAACAATAAAATTATCGTGGCACAATTTACAAATAAAAATTAACTTGTCGTTTCTTTTATGGTTCAACATAAAAATTGGCGACCGTGACAGGACTAAAAAGTTAATAATTAAAAAGAATAAAAAACATTAAAAGAAATCAAATTAATTTCAATTGGAATATTTGTGTGGTAAAATAAAATATTTTATTTTACATAAAATCAAACCAAACACATCGTCGTCGTCATTAACATCATCATTGTCGTCGTTTGTGCAGTCACCACATAGCCGCAGTTCGTTTAACAACAACCATCGTCATCGCTAACTTCGTCGTCGCAGTACATTTGCTAGCCACCATCCTCTGCTGCAGTTTATTGCTTGTTTGACATCAACATTAATTTCTCTTCGCTGGACTACTATTAAAGAATGTGCATCAAGGCCATCATACATAAACAAAGTAAGTGAAATATAAATTCTCTTACATAGTTTGCACTCATAATTTTGTCTTTTCGGTACATCGTATGTACATACATACAAGCAAACATTCTAGTTGGTATTGAATTTATCAACCAGTGTTGGCACTTGTGATCAGTGTTGGCCCTACTTGAAAACACTTGGTACCTTTTCTGCGAGTTATCGATTTTGTGGAACTTTATTGAATTTTCATCAACTTTACTTAATTTAATACTACATAAACATCATTTATTGCAAAATGAGCACTGAGAAAACCGATATGGGGGGAAATACTCTCGCTTCTTTAAAGTCACAGCGCACAACAATGAAAAGAAATATTTCACAATTAAAGGGGAAAACCGACAAAGATGGTGTCTCATCAGAATATACAATTTTGGAGTGTCGACTACAGATTTTAGAATCATACTTCAAACAAATAAATTATATTCAAACACAAATAGAGAAGTTGGATGATTCTGATATGGCTCGATCAGATTTAGAAGAACTCTTTATTTCTGCCAAGGCTCCATTAGTTAGTCTAATGAATCAAAAACGTAGTTCTGGTGATATTGAACAAAGTTTTTTTAATTCTTCTCAATCCTTTGTATCTCATCAAAATCGTTTACCTCAACTAAAATTACCTAAATTTGACGGAAAATATTCGGAATTTTCACGATTTATAAGCACATTTAAAACATTAGTGCATAATGAATCTAACATTCCTGTTATTGATAAATTCAATTATTTGCTCAATTGTTTATTTGGTCAAGCATTAGCGGTAATAGAACCTTTTCAAGTGATCGAGTCGAATTACCAAAAGGCTTTGGATCATTTAATTGAACGATACGACAACAAAACGTTAATGTTCATCGATAATATTAATTCATTGTTTTCGATTGGACCCATGTCTAAACCAAACCCCTTAATGTTGCGTTCAATTCTTGACAACGTTTCAGCCCTTCGTAGTTCAATGCTCTCACTGGGTTCAGAAGTCGATGTTATGAACGCTATAATTATTCATATTGTTTTGTCGAAAGTCGATGACGAGTCAAAAAAGATTTATGACGAAAAACAAGATTTTACGTCTCTCCCATCATGGGATCAGTGCTATTCAATTTTAAGTCGTCGTTGCCAGTTTCTAGAGAGTCGCACTGCAGAACTAAACTCGTTTCAACCTCGTGAAAACAAATCTAAGCCAATTTCTAAGCGATCAGGATCATTATTTATTATCTCAACCATTCTTTGCGAATACTGTAAAAGTAAAGAACATTTAACCGGTAGTTGTTCCACTTATTTGTCGTTGCCCATAAATCGACGTTTCGATTTCGTTAAAAGCTCCAAGTTGTGCATAAATTGCCTAAGAACAGGTCATGTAGTCTCTCAATGTCAATCGAAATCTCGCTGTCGTACTTGCCGAATATCGCACCATACCACCTTACACAATCCAAGTTTTCAAACAAAAAATGAGTCAAATAAATTTTCTCGTTCATCGAATTCAAATCCCATGCCTTCACCTCAAAATGATACTTCCTTCAATTTATCATTCAAACAACCGCATCCCTCATCTTTTCAACCATCACCTTCATCGTCAGACCAATCGTTCTTACCACACACCAATACATCGTCAATTCATTTAACAAAAACTTCATTTGTAACACGTAGTCGTCGTATAAATCTGCTTCCAACAGCTATTATTTTTGTAAAGGATTCTTTCGGTTGTTTACAACCTCTTCGAGCTTTATTGGACTCTTGTTCAGAAGTGAATCTGATCACGCAAGAAGCTACAACCCGTCTTCGTCTAAAACAAAATAAATCATATCAAGAAATTTCTGGTGTTTCTGACATACGAACACAATTGAAATACATGGTAACAGCTACAATAAAATCTCGTATTAATGACTTTGAGTGGACAACGTTTTTTTTTGTCACAAAATCTATTTCATCACAACACCCATCAGAACAAATCAAAGTAGAAAATTGGAATATTCCTACTTGCCTCGAATTAGCAGATCCGCAATTTAACGTTCCTCAACGTATTGATATGCTTATTAGTTCTGAAATTTTCTTTGATTTACTTCTTGACGGTAAAATTTCTCTTGGAAATGGACTCCCTTCCCTCATAAACACATCGCTAGGCTGGGTCATTGGTGGCAGCATAAATAGTCAACGTTCACATCAAGCCTTATCGTGTAATATTATAACAAAAATCGATAATCTCGACTCGTTATTGAAAGCGTTCTGGGAAGTTGAAGAATTTAATTCAAGTACTTCCAATCTTACTGAAGAGGAACAACATTGTGAAGAACACTTTATTAAAAACACAATTTTCGATTCTAATGGAAGGGTTCAGGTACGTTTACCATTCAAAAATTCTATAAGAGAACTTGGTAGCTCAATTACAGTAGCTCGAAGGCGTTTTCTATATTTAGAAAAACGGCTTTTAAAGGATGATAATTTACGACAGATGTATTTCGATTTCATGGACGAGTACATTAAGCTTGGTCACATGTCACCCGCAACTTTTAATCTTTTAGATTCCCCGCATTACGTAATTCCTCATCATCCAGTTTTGCGTCCTCAAAGTACCACAACGAAACTTAGAGTGGTCTTTGACGCATCGTGTCGCACATCATCTAACATCTCGTTGAATGAAGCTCTAATGGTCGGTCCAACGATTCAACAGGAGCTTATTATAACAATTTTGTCATTCCGTTTAAATAAACTGGCCCTATCAGCTGACATCTGTAAAATGTACCGACAGTTCTTGATGGACAAAAGAGACCGCAATTTTCAGCTAATCTTATGGAGAAAAGACGTAAATGAGCCAATCAAATTGTATCAACTGAACACTGTTACGTATGGTACGTCAGCTGCTCCTTTTCTCGCTGTAAGAAGTTTGTTTTTTATCGCCGATTCTTACCAAAATGAATTTCCAATTGGTTGTAAAACTCTTAAACAAGATCTCTACGTTGATGATTTACTCACGGGGGCAGATAGCTTTCCTGAGCTTCTAGCAAAAAAAATGTGAAGTCATCGAAGTCTTACAAAAGGCCGGGCTAAAACTATCGAAATGGAACTCAAACTGCCCAAATATAGCTTCGTGTGACGGTGAGCTTCACTTAAAAACAAACGACGAATACATCACCAAGGCACTTGGGATGTCATGGAAGCCCAAGAATGATGTTTTTTGTTTTCGTTTTGATTTAGCAGTTATCGAAATCCCAACAAAAAGATCTGTTTTGTCAGCTATAGCAAAAATCTTCGATGTTTTAGGTCTACTCAGTCCTATTGTAATTTCTTGCAAGATTTTTATTCAGGAGTTGTGGAAACAAAAAATAGATTGGGACGAACCACTCAATGAACGTTTGTTGAGCCGGTGGCGACTAATTGAAAATGATTTTCCACATATCAACAAAATTGAAATCCCTAGATTTACAGGCACATCTCCGAAAACTCAAATTGATATTCATGGTTTTGCGGATGCCTCTCAGTTAGCATATGGATGCTGTATCTATGTGACTAATAAAGCTGAATTTAAATCTACCTTGCTCATAGCAAAATCGAAAGTAGCTCCACTAGTTCATCAGTCCTTACCTCGTCTAGAACTTTGCGCTGCTTTATTGCTTAGCCGAACTTGGGACAAAATAAAACATAAGCTTGATTCATTTGCATATCGCATTTTCTTCTGGTCCGATTCAAAAATCGTGCTAAACTGGCTTAATAATCACTCGTCGTCATATGTATGCTTTGTTGCCAACAGAGTATCTGAAATACAAAATTTGACTCACAAAATCCCCTGGATGCATGTGCCTTCGAAACAAAACCCTGCAGATGTGGTTTCGCGAGGCTGTTTTGCTTCTGATTTAAATAACACAATATGGTTTACAGGCCCTCAATTTCTTTTACAACCAAAAATAAATTGGCCAAAAGGTAGTATTGAAGTTATGGAACTTCCCCAACAAGAAATGAGGAAATCTTTATTTAAAACTACCATCATCACTGAGTCAATCATCGATCAGTTAATATCTCGTCATTCTTCGTATCTTCGCATTATTCGTATCGTCGCCTATATTCATCGTGTATTTGACAAAATGCAGCGAAATTTGTTTATCACCGCTGAAGAGCAACAATCATCGTTTTGGAGAATCGTTTATAACATACAACAATCAAAATTTAAGGAACAAATTGAGCTACTCAACAAAGGAGAAAATTTGCAACCCAGTTTTCAAAAGCTGGCTCCATTTTTAGATAAAATTCAGTGCTGCAATACGTATTTGATCATCGTTCGTGTGGGTGGTCGGCTAGCAAATGCACCATTATCGTACGACACAAAATTTCCAGCCCTTCTACCAAAGGATCATCGTTTCACCAAAATTTTCATCGAGTATCTCCATCGCAAACATCTGCATGCTGGTCCAAAAGCACTTCTTGGAATTCTTCGCCAACAAATATGGGTAATCAACGCAAGGGAGCTTGTAAGAAAAGTTGTTCGAAATTGCGTCCATTGCTTTAAATACAATCCTCGATTATTACAACAACTCATGGGTAATCTTCCTGCAGATCGCCTAAAGGCTCAGCGGCCATTTCTCGTCTCAGGCGTCGACTTTTGTGGACCTTTCTACACCTCTTATCGCATTAGAGGAAAACAACCTTATAAAACATATGTAGCTATTTTTGTTTGCTTTACATCCAAAGCTATCCATATTGAACTAGTGTCAGATCTTTCGACTAACACCTTTCTTTTATGTCTTAAAAGATTTATAGGTCGTCGTGGAATCCCTCAAAGACTTTATTGTGATAACGCAACCAATTTTGTTGGCGCCAACACTAGGCTCCAAGAGTTTAAACAGCGTTTTTTTAATGAGGCTAATGTAAGGCAGCTGATGGACTACAGCACGGTAACTGGCTTCAGATTTTTGTTCATCCCACCACGTTCCCCCCACTTTGGTGGTCTGTGGGAATCTGCTGTCAAATCTACAAAAACACTTCTCGTTAAAAACATATCTCGAGCCAACCTAACATATGAAAAATTCCAAACAATCCTCATCGAAGTCGAAGCCATTTTGAATTCTCGTCCACTGGCACCCAGATCAGATGATCCGAATGACGGTGAAGCCCTAACTCCTGCTCACATGCTAATTGGTTGCTCCTTAATGGCCCTACCAGACGAAAATTTGAACAACTACAAAAACGTGACCTACCTAAAACGCTACCAATTTGTGACATATCTTAAACAACAGTTTTGGCTACATTGGGTCCGCGATTATGTACTAAATCTACAACAAAGATGTAAATGGTTCAAGACTTGCGAAAACATAAAAGAAGATACACTTGTAATAATTCATGAAGATAACATTCCGCCTCAGCAGTGGCTTCTAGCTAGGGTGTGCAAGGTAATTCCTGGTCGAGATGGTAAAGTCAGAGTGATTGACCTTAAAACCACAAAGGGAATCATAAGACGTCCAATACATAAAATAGCACCCATACCTACCGAAGCGGATTGAAAGTGCCTTTCAATGGGGGCAGTATGTTTAGTGAGAATACTATTGGGAAACAATTTCTCTTTAGTTTTAGTTTAATTCATTTATTTGTCTAGTTTTAATTCAACAATTTAAACTCATAAACATTATTCTAATCAAAACATTAATTTAAATATCTTGTTGCCCTTTTTCATATCTCATATGTACTTATTTATATACATATGTATGTATGTATATATACACTTGTTTTTTTTGCACATCATAGTTTTAAGCAAACTCATTGAAATATAACGGGATTGCATTCTTTGCATTCCTCTTTAAATTCAGTAGCTTCAAACAACTTTAGTTTTAAGATTATCATCATTGTCGAAATAATAGTGAAACAGAACAGAACAATAAAATTATCGTGGCACAATTTACAAATAAAAATTAACTTGTCGTTTCTTTTATGGTTCAACACATATGTATATCCCTTAGATAAAGCCAGAACCCACAACTTGAAGCCAAAACGAATGGGCTTATTTCTGATGTACATTTTGCTCGAATGCTTTCCAAAGTATCGTACCATTTGCTCGTCAATTGACAAATGCTCACTGAAAATTCCAAACTGTAAATACCTTTTATTTAATACACAGAGTAAAGATCTCATTTTGGCAAATCGGTCATTTGTGTCTAATTCGTTTTTATTACTGACATGCAGAAATTTCTTTATCCACCGAAATTCAAAACGTGTCATGGTCTGTTTTACAATTTGAACACCTAGGTCTGGCTGCTGACTCCAATAGTTTTCATATTGTGGAACAGTGTGATGAATCGTCGCAACAGTTGAACTGTGCATTATTGTCTAAAACATTGTTTTGTTTCGTATACTCATTGGTGTTCACCACTATCACTTCCATAATTAAGTTGTTTTTGTTTCTGATGGAAAAAAAATGTACATGCATGTACATACATAAACCGCACAATTAGGCATACGTTTTTCGCCAATGGTAATTATAATCACCATTAAATTTAATTTTATATATTGTGTATTATTTGTTTTTTATTTGGAGTGAATAGGACTCTAAAGAGGAAAGTAAACAATTATTTTCAAAAATATAGACTTATTTGCTAAACATTATATGATATTCGTTTTTTATCTCCTTGTATTTTTATATCCTTTTTTTAACTATTTCTAAAAGTTCCAAATAAAAAAAATATACAGCGAAATGTACAAAACAAAGAATTTACAAAAGAAATATCGCTCTAATTAATTGATTTGAAAGTGTATTTTATATAAAAAATATTTCATTTGTCTGTTATGATTAGTAAAAGTGATGGTAATTATAATCACCGGTTGGCGAAAAATGGGTTAAACAACCCTGCAGTTGATATTGGACTACGTGGTTCATTTTAGCTAAATGAACTACTTACAACATGGTGCTATGTAATGCAGTCATAGACCATATCATTTTGAAACAAGGTTGTAGTTAAACGACAAGTGTTCGTGTTTTAAAGATTACATAAATTGTTGTTAAGACGTGTATAATGGTCGTGTAGCTGCTCCATCGAGTAGTGACAAAGAGTAGTTTTGAGACTATAACCGATGGGTTACATGGTTCAGCCCTAGTATATCGTAATGTTAAATCGACCATGTTTTCTCCCTACATTTGGGTGATCTTATGATTAGTGCTAGTCCATTACGGAGTATATTTTACATGCATGCGTGTCGCATTATATGCAGGGAATTGTGCTTACACATTGTGTAACATTGACAACACAAGCTTATGGTTTGGAAGGTAAACAGTCAGTACTACTCCCATTAAGAAAAAAGAAAAAAAACAATTGTCTTCAAACCGATTCAAATATAATTTTCTACATATAGTAACTTTATCTACAAGAGAAAACTAATACTCAATTGCATAATTTAAGGTAAGTAAATTGGCAACGTTTATTCCAAAAAAGAAAGCGGCATACGATACACAATTATACATATGTATGTATTTAATATAATTTTCAATTTAATTTCTGTACTTAATCGAAAATAGTGCATTAAATGTTTTTATCTTGATTAATATTGATATTAATCAAAAGGGCTTGAGTAGCAAAAAAAAGTACGAAATAAACGAAAGTTTAAGTAAAAATGGCATCCAAAGGAAAATGTTAAAACCTAATCAAAACAAGTGAGAGCGCTATAATTGGCTGCTTTTAATTTTCTGGAATGCTAAAGACTTGAAGTTTAGAAAATGCGATGGCTCCACGAAAAGCCCCCAATGAAATAACGCCCAGGAAACAATCCCCAATAAAGTAAACCCCCAAAAATTGGAAATAATACCCAAAAACAGTGAATGAAATAACATCGAAAAATAAATGAAATAAGCTCCAAAGCGAAAATAAAACAACCCTAAATATTTGGGAGTTATTTCATATGAAATAACTCCCAATGATGAAAATGAAATAACCCCCAATGAAATAAACCCCATTAGCAACAGAAATGAAATAATGCCCAAAATTCATAAGAGTCAATTTTACTAAGGATTTCATGAAGTCAATATGGACCAACAGCAAAATCGCAAAATTATTGAAATGAATCGTGTGGAGGCCCCCAGGAGTCTTCTTCATAATAAGGATATATGCAACTTCGAAAGTGTGGCAGCATTCATAATCAATTTTTTTTTTTTTGGTGAAGGAACATACAAAGCTCGTTTAATAGTGACTTCTTTTGGTTATCTATCTATCTATCTATCTATTGGTTAGCTATCCTAAAACTTTACGAATGGCTTGAAAATCGAACTTATGGGAGACGTTATTATAGTCACAATGTTGTAAAGAAGGCAGTAATTTTCTGTAATGGAGATGTGAGGAAGTATGGACAAAGACTTGTTTAATATTTCCAATATATTTATTTTTGAAACCCAACTACCAAAAAATTATTTTCATGTACATACATACATAAATAATAAACTTAATACATTATACGGGCTCCACGAAAAGCCCCCCAATGAAATTACGCCCAGGAAACAATCCCCAATGAAGTAAACCCCAAAAAATTGGAAATAAAACAAAAAAACAGTGGATGAAATAACATCCAAAAATAAATGAAATAAACCCCAAAGCAAACACGAAACAACCCCCAATATTTGGGAGTTATTTCATATGAAATAACTCCCAATGATGAAAATGAAATAACCCCCAATGAAATAAACCCCATCAGCAACAAAAATGAAATAAAGCCCGAAATTCATAAAAGAGTCAGATTCATTAAGGATTTCATGAAGTCAATATGGACCAACAGCAAAATCGCAAATTTATTGATATAAATCGTGTGGAGGGCCGCAGGCTTCTTCTTCATAATAAGGATATGTGCAACTTCGAAAGTGTGCCAGCATTCATAATCAATTTTTTTTGGTGAAATAACATACAAAGCTCGTTTAATAGTGACTACTTTTGGTTTTGTAGATGGACTAAGTCCAGTGCAGTAAATTTCCCTTATACGATGGAAGCAATTTCAGATCAGCCACCAACGAGCTATCCTAATACTTTATGAATGGCTTGAAAATCCAACTCATGGGAGACGTTATTATAGTTACAATATTGTAAAGAAGGCAGTAATTTTCTGTAATGGAGATGTAAGGAAGTATGGACAAAGACTTGTATAATATTTCCAATATATTTATTTTTGAAACCCAATTACCAAAAATTATTTTCATGTACATACATAAATAATAAACTTAATACATTATACGTAAGAAATGATAAGTTAAAACAAAATGGTTGCTCATGAAATCAAGATGGAGAAAATATACGTTGTATGTACAAATGCTGCCAGTTGGTTACACTTTATTATTATGGACCTCCTCACTGCTTGGCAAAAGTGAAACTAACAACCGATTACTTTTGATTTAGGGAAAACAATAATTATTGCCGTCCGTAGACTAATTTCGTAGTCTGTCACGAAGGTCGCACCATCCAAATCCCGAACGTTATCATTTATGTACTTGAAAAGATATTGTAATATATTCACAGGCTAAAAGTTTTCTTGTAAAAGGCCTATTTTTATATAATTTATTTACAAACACCTCCAAAACCAAAAGCTTTAAAAATTAAATAACCCCCGAATACAAAATGAAATATCACCCAAATTATAAACGCTATGAAACAAGCCCCGAATTTTAAAAATTTGTGGGGTGTTATTTCATTGGAGATTATTTCATAATTTGAAAACCCCAAATGAGAAATGAAATAATTTCCAAAAAAAATGAAAGACGGCCCAAAAAAATTGGGAGTTATTTCATATGAAATAACCCCCAAAAATGTATGAAAAAAATTTGGAGAATATTTCATTTCTCGTTTGGGCGTTATTTCATTGGGGGGCTTTTCGTGGAGCCCATTATACGTAAGAAATGGTAAAAAAAACAAAATGGTTGCTCACGAATTCAAGATGGAGAAAATATACGTTGTATGTATAAATGCTGCCAGTTGGTTACACTTTGTTATTATGTACCTCCTCACTGCTTGGCAGAAGTGGAACCAACAACTGATTACTTTTGATTTGGGGAAAATAATCATTATTGCCGTCCGTAGACTAATTTCGTAGTCTGTCACGAAGGTCGCACCATCCAAATCCAGAACGTTATCATTTATGTATTTGAAAAGATATTGTAATATATTCACAGGCCAAATGTTTTCTTGTAAAAGGCCTATTTTTATATAATTTATTTACAAGCTTTAAAAATGAAATAACCCCCGAATACAAAATGAAAAAACACCCAAATTATACATTTCATTGGGGGGCTTTTCGTGGAGCCAATGCGATAGATGTAGATAACGTTTATTTCGCACTGCGAATAATATTGAACGTGTAGAGCAAAGTAATAACAAAACGCCAGAAACATCTACCAGGAGCCATTCTACCGTAATACCGGAAGAGGGAGAATGGGATGAAATAATCAGAATAGGAAACACCCATGAAATCGATCTTTTTACAGACGGTTCAAAGATTGGCGACCAAACTGGAGTGGGCTTATACGACATAAGCCGAAACAGAAGCAAATACTTCCGTCTACTAGATCACAGCACTATTTTCCAGGCTTCGATCATGGCGATTACGGAAAGAATTAAATGGATAAAGGAAACGAACAGCGAAGCCCCGATTCGTATCTTTACGGATAGCCAATCAGTGATTAAGACATTGAGAAAGGAGAAAGTTGAATCCCGGAACGTTTTGCAATGTAAGAGCGAGATAAATTATGAACATCTGGATATAATATAGATACCAAGCCATCACGGGCTGATCGGAAACGAGAAAGCCGACAAATTATCCAAAATGGGAGCTCTTCTGAGTACTATAACTTTGGAGAACGCCAAACCCCTTAAAAGATTTAAGGATGAACTTAAACGTTGGGCGATGGAGGAACATGTTAGAAAATGGCAAAGCACTGATGTCGGTAAGGTGACAAGAATACTATGGGGTGACCCAAATCTTGAGAAATCAAAGGAAATTCTAAGACTGAATAGACCAACACTTATGAGACTTACCAGTGTGATTACAGGTCATACGGAGTTGAGAGCTCATCTAGCTCGCATGAGACTATCTGTAGAGACAACATGCAGAGCATGCGAGGAAGAGCATGAGACTTTGATACACTATCTCTGTCATTGTCCTGCGTTTGGGCATATTGGACGCGAGAATTTTACAGTGGATACTATGCCGAATTTGGAGTACCTGGGGAACTCAAACTGGAGACCCATAAAGAATTACATTGAGGGGACTGAGTTCTTGAACTAGTCCGATAATTATTTATGGGAAATTATGATTAAAGGTTTTAAATTGGAAATTCCGGTTCCCACATGGAGCGCACAACATGCCAACTGGGCATAAGTGTATACCTGTCATGGGTTTGGGCTTTTAGTGCCCCTCCTTTTCAACCTAACCTAACCTAACCTAAGGTAAGTTAGTTAGGCCGGTGTGAAGTTACCCTCACACCCTCACCTAGAGACCAATAGGGTCCATTGTGACGTAGTGCTGATTAATTTACTTATTTAATTGCTATGTAATTATTTATAAATAAACTAAGACAAAATACATGCTAATGAAGGTTATTCAAGTATTTAATTTCCATCATTATTAGTATTTCTGTGACCATATCAGAATACACTATTTAATAAAACTTCTCTATTGGATACATATAATTTGACCTTTTCATTAATAACTTTAAAAGTTTAATTATCCTTAATATTCATTAAAAGTGTATAACTTTCCCTCCTGGTAAATTTCTTAATTAAATGTAACATTACACTTAAGTATGTATATATATTTCAAATTCCTTCAAACGTAAAAGTAAACTTGAATAATTAATACTTTACGGTAATACATTGCTTAAAGTTCGTACCGTTTAATAGATTTTATTAAAGTAACTTTCAATAAGCATCATATTCCTTTGTGGCGACCTAAATAAAAAGGAAAATCAAATAGATTTCCATCTTATAAATGCCAACCACAAACCATGATGTTTATTTAAAAAACAACAGCAACAAACAAAAACAAGTAAGAGCGCTATATACGGTTGTGTCGAATTTTTGAAACCCACCAAAAATTTTGTGTAGCCATTTTATACCACAAAATTTATTTGTAATCACTTTACGATAATCTCTTTATACTAAAATATGAATGACTTTCTTTGCATGAATTCGAGAACCTAAAGTATATCTACCCTCTTTTTGTTTACCACAATGTTGTAAAAATAGTTAAAGAATAATATTAACTTTGTGCGGGCAGGGAACTGCCTACTTTATAATAACCTAATTAATAAAAAAAATACATAAATTGTACAAAAATGTTAAATACTAAAATGTAAATAATAAGAATATTGTGTCTTAACTGGAAACATGTATGGTGATACTTATAATGAGAAACCTGACACCAGCTACATTTTAGTAAGTGGGCATGTCACACATATAATAAGCCAATTAATTTCAAGTATAATATAGAACCAAGGTTCCCATGATAATTTAAGACCTTGAGTACACAATATAGTAGAGCATGCTTTACATGGAAAAAGGGAGTTTAAATAGGCATCTCAAAGCAACATCTTATAATTAATTTAATTAAGATATTGAAACATAGATTTATAATATCATAACAAATCTCTATCTATATAGAATAGATGTGAATCTAAAAAAAGTTTAATGTGGAAGGAGGACGCCAGCGTGGCCATTTCACATTAATATTTTTGGTTTTGAACTTTTATTAGCCATAAACCAACACTGACGAAATTTCGGCTCCATATATTTATGGTGATGCCATATGTAAGAGGTGGGCGGTAAAATAGGCGTATTGTAGTGATTTCTGCTAATGTAAGATATTACAATTTAAAGCCTTTATTCTTCTAACATTTATATAAAAACTAGCATTTAACCCGCTACTCGTTAGCGCAGTTTTTACTATTTATTGAATACTTAAGTTCTATTTATAATTATTAAATATTTTTGGTTCAAGTTATGAAAATTTGTATCTCTGATTCAATTTACTTAGAAATATAGAAAGTAGAGTAAGGATATATCGGGCACATATTTCCTAACTAAAAGCAAGATCAATGCTACTGAGTTTCAAAAATTAAGATTCATAATTTACAAAAGTGACCCTAAAAATAATAAAAGTAACATTTTTTCCTTCACTAAAACTTCAACTTGGTTTATTATTACCTTTATTCAAAATTCTAATTATACAAAATATATAAAAAAAGAGAAAAAGTAATTTTGGTCGTCCATAATATTAGAATTTAGACCTCGGATAAAAAAACACTAATTTTAAGAATCTATGTTTACAAACGTAAAAATACAAAAAGTAAAATAAAAATGCGAAAAGGCTTTTTTTTTGTCTCCAATATAATTTTAATTTTCAAATTGAATCAGCACTCCTTTATTTCACTATTTTAGCTTTATAAACGTAGAAAATACAAAAAGTCCCATTAAATTTTAGAAAAGTACCTTCTTGGTCGCCCATAACATATTTAGTCTTAGTTTGTATCAATAGTCACTAATTTCGAAATTCTTGCTTCGCAAACGTTAAAAATAAAAATAAAAAATTTTTGGTCGCCCATAACATTTTTGGTCTCACCTGAAATCAATAGTCCTTGATTGTACAATCCTACCTTCATTAACGTAGAAAATACAAAAAGTAGCATAAAAATTCAAAAAAGTCTCTTTTTGGTAGCCCATAACATTTTTAGTCTCACCTGGAATCAATAGTCCTTGATTGTACAATCCTACCTTCATAAACGTAGAAGATACCAAAATTACCACAAAAATTAAAAAAAGTACCTTTTGGTCGACCATAACATTTTCAGTCTCACCTTGTATCAATAGCCACTAGTTTTCAAATTCTAGCTTTGCAAACGTAGAATATATAAAAAGTACAATAAAAATTCAAAAAGTACCTTTTTGGTCACCCATAACATTTTGAATTTTACCTGGAATCAATAGTCCATTATTTTACAATTCTACCTTTATAAACGTAGAAAATGCAAAAAGTACCATAGAAAAGCGAAAGAGTCAGTAAATCTACTCTTTTTTGCATAAAGGTAATTATGTTCAAAAAGTACCAAACTCTTCCCGATTTTTCCCTTTTCTACCCTGTTATGAATGTGTTTCAATTTTTGCTAAATTACATAATTTTTTATGTCTGGTGAAATCCTAATTAAAAATTTTGTAAAAATTGGCCGTCAAATTAGGAATTACATATATTTTCCGGAATTTCCCCCTTTCTGGTACCTTTTTTGTCCCCAAAAAAGTTTCCAAAGATTTCACCTAAATAGTTTCTATTAGGAAATAATAATTGTCAAATTTCGTTCCATTGAATAATATAAGAAAAGTTTCTTTTAAAAAAAGTACAAAAAAAGGGACAATTTTTACCCCTTATACATGTGAATTTGAAAAAAGGTGCCGAATTCTTATTAATACTTTTTCACGGATTACTTAATACAGTTTAAATTTTTTTCCTAGCTTTATGCGTTTGGAAGTTACATAGGGTACCAAAAAAGTACCAAATTATAGTTTTTACCCGTTTTTTCCCCTTAGGGGTTAAAAATTCCAAAAAAGGTCAGACACCTGTCAGCTTATTTTTTGTGCAAATTACAATACTTTTTCAATTTTATTTGTCTCACTTTTAGTTTAGCAGATATAAGATTACCGATTTTACTCGTTTTTACTTTTTTTACCCCCTTAAAGTACGAATTTCCAAAAATCCCTTCTTAGTGGAGCTAAACATTGCAAGAGGAACCGATTGTCCAAATTTCATGTCTCTATCTCTTTGCGTTTAGGCTGTGCGATGATGAATCAGTCAGTCAGTCACGTTACTCGTTTATATATAGATTACATGTATGTTATTGATCGATTAACTCAAAAACTACCCAAAGAGATTAGCGCGATAACCCTATGCTCTGTTTCGCTGGTGCCAGCAACGCGGACCGGACCCAGCTGGTAAAATATAAAATAAAGTTAAACTTAACATTGACATTAAAAATGACGTCAAAAACATTAAACCCGCCATAAGTAAATTCTTAAGCCCCATAGCGTTGCTTGTGATTTGCAAATTATTTGGGAGCTGATTTCAGAGATATAGGCTTAAGATATGGTATTGACATTCAGAAACATGGTCGCGATGATAAAATTGTATTATCTGAATGATCCAGAAAACTGTAAGCATTCATACAAATATTTTGGCTCTTTAGGTACAATAGTTTTATGAAGTAAAATTAAGTTTTTAAACTGATAGTAGTATGTAAATGACATATTAAATAAGCGACAGGAATATTGTGCTTTCTGATCAAATTTTTTTAAAGAAAAGATATAGCAGATGATATTTTTATACGTTACGATCGTCCTTCTTATATCGTTTGAGTTACAACCAGTGAAAATTTTAGACGAATACAAAAGAGACGGCCATAAATATGTTTTAAAAAGTAATATTTAAACTTGCAGAAGCGCAAAGTGCTGAGCAGTACATAAAGTTTGCAGCATACTATATAGTTTTCCACAAGCCGGTGTAAATTTGTTCGTAAATTTCTTGCACAATTAACAGTATCGATTTTCAAACCACAAGGTAATGTACTTATCTCAGTATACCTTGATGAATTTTACGAAGAGCATCAAAATACATAAAAAACTTTTTAACTTGATCCTATACACCGACCACATGCCATCCCATTTAATGATTTTAGTAAATATTTATTTATGTATGTGTATTGGAACTTCTCTAATTTTTCTACACCTAAAGTTTCAACAATTGCTTTTAATGAATAATGGCTTAATCCTAAAAAGAAAAAATGTAGGTAATTTTTTGAGGAAGACCTGCCTCCATATCATCAAATTTGAAAAGCTTTCATCTGGATTAATTAACACACCGTTAACCATATTTTCTTCAGATCTTGATTCAGTTCTTACATTTTTGTAACAATTGAATTTTTGAAAATACTAGGATACAGCTGGCGAACAGTGGCACCATTTGAGTTTTTACGTTGCAGAAATCACAAGATTTGAACCAAAGGAAATAATCAAAACATTGAAAGGGCATATCATAGATAATTAATCAACATATAAAATGAGTGTTTGGGTGTTTTCCTACTTATGGGTTAAAAAGGTTAAAATTGGTGGAAAAAACAATTTTATTGAAAGTTAAAATTAAATAATTTTTTATAAGTTTTGATTTCTTATGTTCTTTTTCAAAGGCATTTATGATTTAAAATTACTCCTTTAATATATTTTCGAATTTGTTGTAAAATATTGCTCTCGCAAGCTGTAAAAGAAGGTATATCTAGGTTAGGTTAGGTAGAACAGGCAGCTGTTGTGCAGCTCACTTGGGTCCACTATATTGATCCCTTTGTGATACCTGTTATAAAGTACATGTATCGTTATATGGGAGGTGGGCGTTAAAGTGGCTGTATCAGCTTCATTTCCCTTTATTACAATAATATATACCATAAGCTACTATTTACAAAATTTCAAAATCGTACATTTAATTATGTCGGTTTTACGACGTTTTAAATTCCAAATAGAATCAAAAAGAGATTTTGAGGTGTGAATATAAGTATATTTTGATCTATAACCGCTTTTGTAATGTGTGTATTGGAGTAATTTCGGAGAAATAGAGACACACAGAAGAATAGACTTTTTTTAGGGCGGCTACCTAAAGTAATACTAGGGCTCAAAAAATATTTACTTTATACGATCTCAAATAAATATCTAAATGTGTTCCAAACAGAATGACAAAATTAATATACCTAGACACCATTTTTTTTTGGTGGTGGGTGTAATAATATTTATTTATGTTGAGATAAGAAAATTTTGTTTGTCTACTCAACAAAAGTTAACATATATTTTTGTGTAAAGTAAACAATTACCCAGCAAACATAATAGTCTGATTTCCAATTTAAAATTATCTGAAATCGAACCTTTTCTAAAATATCAACCGTGTGTTAATGATTTAAAAATAATTATCAAATAACAAATCTCCCAGCACAAATTAGTGTTCAATTTCAATTTTAAAATAGACAAAGGTTTTTTTCAATTACGTTTCAATTGAATTGAATTTAAATCTCTGGGAGCATTTCTAAACGATTTTTGTAAGAAAATTTTGTTAAATAAACCTTTAATATACTTCAAGTTTTAGGTTTGGTCAAGGTTTGAGAAGTAGATTTGATGTGTAAAACAATTCTATTTTAAACTTTTATCTTATGTTTGCTGGGTAACCATTATTTTTCTTGTTGTTTTTTTTTAATCTTTCTTATTTACTGTTGAGTCATTACAAAGAACTCAAAGTATTTGTTTTTGTGTTTGTTATTTTTATGAAACACTAGCTAATACCCGGTGTGCTTTGCCACCCCAAATTTTAGTATTTAATTCATATGGCAGGTGCCACGCCCACTATTGTTAATGCAACCATTTTTTCCATAAATGTTTATTTGAATATCAAAGTTTCTTTTGCAAAATTTTAGAACTCTAATCGATATCGTTTTCCAGATATACGAATTTTAGTATTTAATTCATGTGGCCACGCCTACAATTGCAAGTCCGCCCATTTTTTACCCAAATGTTCGTGTGGATGTCGAAGTTTACCGTACTTAATTTGAAGACTCTAGCTGCATTAACTTTCGTGATATATAATATTTAATACTTATTCTTTAATAGGGCGTGGCACCCCGCCCACTTACAGTTTCAAAGCAAGGTATAGCCTATAGTTCCTTCCAGACATATAGGACGATTCTGTGAAAATTTCAAGGAAATCGGTCCAGCCGTTTAACCGTTTAATTAGGTAGCGATTGTAAAAAAGGTATAAAGGCAACAAAGTATCACAAAAACATATGCTTGATAAGATGTTTAGAGAATCGTTTTATTTTTATTTTTTTGTAGATCTTCAGATGAACTAAATACCACAAGTCAAGACTTTTTATGTTGGAAAAAGTTCTTATTCTAAAAGCAAAGTGATTTTCTTTTTACAAGCTTAATATGCAAATAACAACTGCAATTGTTTCGGGAAAATTTTTTTAATAATCTACTTAAAGACAATAAGCAAATTTGATAATCAAAGTACAGGTCAGCAGGAATTATATAGCTCCAATGAGCGGCATAACTATAAATAATTTAAAAATAGTTAACATTGGTTTATTTTGTTTAATTAAAACTATACATTATAAGCAGACTAGTTTCTAGAAGGTAAATCTAATACGTGTACAGGTTTCAGTCTTCATGTATTATTGCTGTCGTCTAAGAGTGCAACAGCCAGAGGATTTGTAATGTTACTAAGAGGTAGTTTTCGCTGAAGTTATTTGCAAATGTAATATATTTATTATATTTTTTCTCTAGTTACAAAATTAAAAAAAAAAAATTACAAATATAGTGTTAATATCCCCAGCCCTGGTATATTTCAACGATATTACATAAACATGAATAAAATTGTTCTACGTGTTAGACAAACTATTAATAGAAAATTTATCAACAAAAAACTAAGAAACAAGCATTAGTATTCAAAAATCGTGGTAAAATGTGGGTAACATAACAACCCTAGTTTTGTAAAGCTATAATTTTGAATAAAAAATATATTGTAGAAATATATAAATGATTTATAATAAGTCAATATTTAAACATAAATAGGCTGAGGGGTAGAGAACAAACTAGTTTTTTTTTTTTTAATTGAGATGTCACCCAGTTACGATTGCCCTTTTGTATCAAAACAAAAATGTTATTGTAATAAATTATATATTATTAATTAAATTATTTTATATTTTATGTATTTATAAAATGTGTTCATCGCACTTGAAATATACGAATGAGTTAGGTGTTAATTTTAATCATTTTAATAAACAAAAAGGTTCAATGAACTTAAAAAAAAAAATCAAACAAATAAGCAAAACATTTAAACAAGTACTACTAGTTTAAAAAAAAGACAAGTTCATAAATAAAACAACAAATTTTAATTTTAACAGAGACAAATAACAATACAATAGTTCAAGGAATTATAACACGTGAGTATTTTTTTTTTTAAATATTTTTTTTAAGTTTTCCAAAAAATGTTGTGTAGGTATATTAATTTTGTCATTCCGCTTTTAACGCTTCGAAAATTTATTTTAAACACCATAAATTCTATATTTTCTGCGTCCTGGTTTTATTTTAGAAAGATCTAACTGTATTCGTCCGTCTGTCCGTCTATTAAGAGTACAATAGAGGTGGAACAGAAGAGTTCAAAAAAAGATCCTTAATGACCTACATCGTGCATTATCGTTAGACCACCTTTAATAGAGAGATTATATTGATTACAGTAATTCACAAAATTATACATTTTATCGTATAAAAGTACTTTGCAAAATTGGTGGTGAGAATCTAAGTTTGACTCAGCCTCATATACACGCAAAGAAAAAATATGATTGTGGTAACTATAATCGAAGAGCAACATACTATGATTGAAATGTATGATCATGGTTAAAACATATAATGGTTACCAGTTATCATTATTATGTTTATTTAAAGTATCATTCAATAATCATATACATATATGACTACAATTGAAATCGACAATCTTTGCTTTTTTACGACAAATTATTGTCTTTTGCTGTAACATTTTTTACTTTTTTCTTAGCCTAAATTTTTTATTTTCCTAAATCAACTTTTTATTAGGTTAAATTTCTCCTTTTTCTATTGAGTGTATCTAATACTGTTTTCACATTTAAAGTTAAAACCTGTTTTTAACATTAAAACCACTAACAGCTGGTTAACAGCGTTCACACTACAAGTTTAGTTAAATCAGGTTTTAACTTACAGTATGTTCAATAAATTTTTTGAAGATAAAATAAATTTCTCGTATAAGTGAGTGTATTTCTTGAATTTATTTTTTTTATACTTTCAAAAAAAATATTTGTTTCACAAAGTATTGTCCATGGACACGTTTTCGATGCATTTTTTTTGCGACAATCACATGTGGGTTTTTAGAATCCTAAAAGTGGCAAATTTGGGGATTAATCATTAAGGTGAAAAAGTGCTTCACAGCTTAAAATGATTTTGTTCCAAAAATCAGCATTTATTTGTTGATATCACATTCAACGTACTCTCTTCGCTGTTTAAGGTCATTAATCTTCAGTTGTTAAATTAATTGAATTTTGTAATTATGAATTTTTGTGAGTATACGCTATAGAGAGCTTCTTGAAGTTTGAAATTTTGTCCATGACGCCAAGTTCCAAGGTTCCTGGATTGTCATAAACTCTCATGTACTGATTCGATATCGACATTTTAACGTCTTGTTTTTGGATGACCCTAAATTTTTAATTAATCTCTTTACAGTTGACAAACATAAAACACAATTTCGACCATATTTTGTATTAAATTTTCGAATTGCCTCCGCAAGTTGTTATATCGAGCAACGCTCCGTTTTTACTAATTCTTTTAGGATTGCCAATACTTTACTGCACAAATTGCTACAAATTCAAATTGTGTTAATTTTAGGACACCCTCTACAACTTGAAAAAATATATAAAAACGAAAAATTTATTAAAGGTTTACACCCCATTGAGGATTTGTTCGGCCCACCCTGTTATTAGGTGATTTTCTTTTCATTTATTTAGAATCCAGTAGGGCTCTTAGAAGTCTTTAAGGAGACTATATTTTACAAATTCTATTATAAGCTTTTTGAAATATTTACTAATGTGCTGTTTCTACAATCCAAGAGATCAATTTGATTGAAAGTTTTGCTTGTAATTTGTTTCTTTTACAATAACAAAACTAATGTAAACTGTTTACTCAAATCACTAGCAATAATGGGAAAGAGATAAGGCAATAAATTAAGTTTAAACACGTGCATATGGTTTGTTAAAAATATATGTCTTATCAGTGGAAAAAGAAATCATTCATCAAAGACAAAGTTTAAAGTGTAGACAGATGTTTTGATGATAATATACCAAAAATAGTCGGCAAAAAGAGTAAGTCGGAAGCAATTTATACGAAGACTCGTTTTAGGAATATATTCTTACATACTTGAATACACACATACATGCATATTTACATCTTATTAGGACAAAAATTAGCCACATTAATTTTAGCTATTCGGTAACTACATGCTACTACACAGCTACTTCAGTATTACATTGAGAAACAATTTGATATTTTTAGAAAAGTGTTTTCTTTTCGCTTTCTCTGTTATAAAATTCAGACTTGCGATGAAAATTATTCCTCAATGTACACTAGGAGTTATTATACATTCATTTAAAACCTAATAAAAAGCCAAAAAAAACTATTTTTCAGCATTAATTCTTTCTGTCTACTTAAGCAGCTAATACACGACATGTTTTTTACATCCCACAAAAAACTTCACTACTTACAAAAGAGCTCCTAAAGGGCAGTATTTTTATGTGCAATTTCCCACTTAGTGTGTCTCTGTTTTGCGGTTAACATGCCAGTTGGGCGTATGTGTAAACCTGTTGTAGGCTTGGGCTTTAAGTGCCCCTCTTTTTCGAACTATCCTAACCTAACCTAAGAAACAAATATAAAAAATACAGTTTAAATAAGTTAGTCTCCTTTCTGCGACTGCTAAAATAATAAGCAGTATAAAAGACATACTTTATTGTGCTTTCGTATATAAACAATTTACGAATTTCCACTGCTTACAAAATTTGAAAATTTTTTTGGTCATTTACCTTTTTAAAAATCATGGGCAAAATCATCTGACAAAATTTCAATTCTCTTTTCTGTTCAATTCTGTTCTGTATGCCACTTGTCATCACCTATATATGTATTACTTTCTTTGTATAACTTCGATATGCTAGGTAAAATGTTTTCGTAAATTTGAGTGTGGGCGCTAAAGTAGGCGTGTCAATATAGTGTCTGCTAATAAATAAAAGTGAGATATTTCAACATAGTCCTTTATTCTTTCGAAAACTTTATCAGAGAAATTATATAAATTTAAGATTATATGGGAGCTAGGCGTTAAAGTGGGCGTGTCACCTTCGTTTTCTGGCATAACAATGAAATTAATTAGAAAGCTATATGTACGAAATTTCACCATCATACGAATTTCGTCGATCTTATGAGCTTTTAAATTTCATTCACAGTAGATTACGTGAAAAGTGGGCGTTACAGTATAGGCGTGTCGAAGTTGTTTCTGATAATGAATACAACTTAGATATTTCAATATAGTTTATCTATAAAGATAAAGGAAATATACATTCGAAATTTTATGGCTCGACTTTTATGCGTTCGGACACAACTGCATTTTATTCGATTTTGGAAGGACATGGTATTTTTGACCTACTCTTGCATTACGAGCTATAAATCTCTTCCTAATATTACGATTTAGCCCATTTTCAATACCAAACAAACCTTGTGTATAAGAAAGATTCTGAAAAAATTTGAGCCCCCCGGCTTTTTCGGTCCGACCTCTATCGTGCTTTCAACAGACGGACGGACAAAGCTAGATCGTAATAAAATAAAACTACAACTCAGAAAATATATACCTTATGGGGTCTAAAATGGATATTTCGATGTGTTACAAACGGAATGACAATATGAATATACCTCCAGCAATTTTTTGGTGGTGGATAAAAAAACATGTCGTTTATAAGCTGCTCAATTGTAAACAATGTCATGCATTCGCTTTAACGGGCATTATTACTTTTAAATTGGCGTGTGTATGTATACTTATGTACATCCGTATAAGCACACAGACTTCAAACATCCCAAAAGCACAACTTTAACAAAAAAAAACTCTTAGATCTTGAGATTTTGTATTAGAATTATTTATATTTAATTTCTTAATGAATATTTAATAACATGAAATAAATTAATGTTAAATGAAGAACCTAGAAATTAATTTCAGTCTCTGTCGCACAGTGATGGCCGGCTAAAAATTAAATATTTACAAACACATTTTGTATATGAATTACCATTTTATACATGTGATGGTCAAGGTCAAAAGTATTTTTATTTTTAGCATCAAGCACAAATTAAGAGTGAATTTAATACGAGTTGTTGTTAAAAAGTTAACTTACAATGAAAAAAAGTCAATATTTAAAATAGCGTTCTTTAATTCTTGAGGTACGTAATTTATAATCTTTAAAATAAATTAAGAAAATAATTATTTACTTTAGGGTACAACAATATTTTTTAATTTTTTTTGAAAGTATTCAAACTTTGAGAGTATTAAATAAATGTGAGAAAATCAATTAAATACCTTGCAAATAGCGAAGCGTTATAAAACTTAACTCGTAACGGGTTTCTTTGTGATAAATAGTGAGTAAAATTTTATCATATATACTTATATATAAATATACAGAGTGCACCCTTGGCATTCGCGACAACCCATTCGAAGGCTTAATCTTTAGCATTGCAAGTACTATAATTGCGACAGTTTACAAAACACAAGGTTAAATTTTCGCAATTTTAATTGTTTCTTTTTTAATATTATTATAATTAATGCTTCCAAATAACGCTGTAGTCACGTGTAGTGAGAAAACGGCTTTAGGAAGAAAAGTTCGTAGAGGGCGAATCACTTTTTTGCCCTGTTCAAATGCGAATGACAGAGACACACTAAAACTGTTGGTTGTAAAAAAATCGAAAAACTCGCTAGCTTTTATATGTTTTTTTTTCAATAATCTACTCATATACAATTTTGGTGAAAACACGTGGATGACATCATATATTTTCAAGAACTGCTTCCATTGCGAATTTGCTCGCCACTTAAGTTTGCTTCAAAAGGTATCCCGAAGAAAAAAATTATTCTTTTTCGACTTGTTTCCCGTTACCCATGAAACTAAGAAGTTGTGGCGGTAATTGGTTTTTAAGCTAAGTAGCTAGCGCTCTATTTTCTTCTCTAACTTTATAATAATTTATTATTAAGTTAATCAATAAATAAATAAATAATAAACAAAAATGTTATCAATTAGTTCAAATGACAATACAACAATATTTCTTTACTTTCACCTATTCGCTTGGCAAAAGGGCAACAGCTTTGAATTTCCGACTAAAAAAATTCAATCTTAAAAAGGCAGTTCAGATTCTAGATACATACTGGGACAAAATATCAGTATTAATTATTCAACAATCCTGGAACACCTGGTCCAAAACCAGTAGTCAATAGAGCGAACTGGACAATATTCTCTTAAATATCTTACAAAATATAATTAAGGAATAAAACGAAGAACTTTTAACTATTTGCACAGTTGCAACTCAAATTGGTATTGGTAAATCTCTTTACGACTGCTGACATAAATAACTAGATTCACAAAGTACCATCTGCAGCCTGTACAGAGCCTAAGAAATGTTTGAAAACTAGAAGTTTTTGTTAAAACTTACGCACCGCCAAAAAATGAAAGGGGGGTTAATTTTGTTTGTCATTCCGTTTGCAACACATCGAAATATCCATTTTAGACCCCATAAAGTATATATTTTTGGAGTCCTGGTTTAATTTGAGGACGATCTAGCTATATCCGTCCGTCTGTTGAAAGCTCGATACAGCTTGAAGCGAAAAAGTTGGGATGATCAAATTTTTTCAGAATATTTCTTGCAAACAATGTTTGTTTGGTATTGAAAATGGGTCAAGGCGGTACATTAGAAAGAGATTTATAGGTCGTAATGCAAAAGTAGGTCAAAAAACATTATCTTTCCAACATCTTATAAAATGCAATTGTATCCAGACGCATTGGCTTAGACCGATTATATTTCATAAGCCTATTTCCTAAGTAAAAAAATATGTTTCTTTGAAAACTGCTCAAAGCTGTACATAATGATGGGTGTTATATGTTAAAATGTACTTAATTTTATAACGTTTTTTTGGGTCTATCAAAAATTCAAAACGTAATAAAACTGACAAAATTCAATTTTAATTTCTGAAATTTTTAACACTTTGTTTTTTGATTAATGGATTTGTAAGAACGGAAAATTAAAATCGCACGCCCACTTTTACGCCTACTTTTCATATTACACTATATTTTAAATTCATATAATTACTTCATGGACATGGACTTTGGAAGAATAATGAAGTCTACATTTAAACATCTTAGTTGAATTCATTAGCAGAAACTACTTCGTTACGCCTTATTTAACGCCCACTCCTCACATATAATACAATCAATAAAATTTAAAGGCTCATAAATCTGACAGAATTAGAGGTATGACGATGAAACCTCGCATCTCTAAATGGACAAAAAGAACATTATAACAGAATCTTACAGAATTAGAGGTATGATAATGAAATTTCGCATCTCTAAATGGACAAAACGAATATCATAATAGATTGTGTAGGTTGAATTTTAACATTAATTATATTATTTCAAAAGTAGGAAGTACCATGCCGACACAATGTTAATATTGTTTTTTCAAAATTCCTTTAAGTAGCTACCAAATTATGCTCTTCAGTTTCCGCAAAAAAACAACATTGTAGAAAAACGAATGAATTTAAGAAAATAAATAGCAAAATAGCAAATCGAAGTAACATGATGAAACTAATATTATTTTAGTATAAAGTGATTATTCCATAGCGATTACTGTTAATAACAAAATAATAAATTTTGTGCTATAAAAGTACATCTAATTGGTCGTGGGTATCAAAAATTTGGTAGTGCTCTTACTTGTTTAAGTTAAAAGCCTATAATTTTCACTTAAGAAATCAAAGCATATTTATTCATCAGGTAATTGCAGTTCGGAGAGAATTTTTATTTTTATATTTTTTATACCCGCCACCAAAAAAATGGTGGGGGTATATTTATTTTGTCGTTCCGTTTGTAACACATCGAAATATCCATTTTAGACCCCATAAAGTATACATATTCTGAATCAGGGTTCGATTTGATGACAATCTAGCTATGTCCGTCCGTCTGTCCGTCTGTTGAAAGCACGATAGAGGTCGCACCGAAAAAGCTAGGGGGCTCAAATTTTGCTCAAATTTTGGTATTGAAAATGGGCTAAATCGGAATATTACGAAGAGAGTTATAGCTCGAAAAGCAAGATTAGGTCGAAAAAACCGTGTCCTTCGAACATCGAATAAAATGGAATTGTGTCCAAACGCATTTACGTAGACTCATGAAACTTCGAATATATATTTCCTGAGTAAAAACAATATTATTCCCCGAAAATTAGCTAATCTATGCATTAGGAGAGGAGTTATCGATCAAAATGTACGAAAATGTATACCGCAGTGTAGTTTTCGGTATATTTAAAAACAAAAACGTGCCACGCCCACTTCTCCGCCCACCTCTCATATAACGTTTTACCTAAAATTCATATAATTTCTCTACTAATAAAGATTTTCGAATAATAAAGGACTATATTGAAACATCAAAGTTGTACTCATTAGAAAAAACAACTTTGACACGCCTACTATAACACTATAACACTTTTCACGTTATCTACCGTTAATTTTAATTTAAATTTAAAAGCTCATAAAACCGCCAAAATTAGAGGTATGATGATCAAATTTGCTTCATATATCCTTCTAATCAATCTAATTGTTGTGACACGCCCACTTTAACGCCTACCTTCCATATAACGGTTTATCTTAAATTCATGTAATTTCTCTACTGACATAGTTTTTGGGAAAAGAAAGGACTATATTGAAATATCTAAGTTATGTTTATTAGCAGAAACTTTATTGACACGCCTACTTTAACGCCCACTTTCGCTAAAAGACTAAATTTACGAAAACATTTTACTATCATATCGAAGTTATTAAGGGTGGTTAAATTTTAAGGGCCGATGTTGATTTTAAATAAAACACAAATTATTTAAGAAATTATTATCATTTCTTTTTGTAATTATAATATTTATATGGTTCGATTATGTATATAACAAAATATCGGCCAAATGGCCCCCCCATCCTTGGCGCCACTCCTCTATCTGATGGTCCAAATTTTCAATGACAATGTTGATGCTCAATTGTTGGGCATGATGATGAGGCGAGGTTGACTGCTCTTTTGCCACACTATCGCAAAAACCAGCAGTGGTTCCCATTCAACGAACTAAGAAGGCATTCACAGATTTTCTAACATTTTATACAGACCTGTTTTGCAGAAATTTAAATATTTTTTACAATTCTCCCGATTGTGGACGAATTTAACCGATTATGTTGATCAAAAGAATTACGAAGTGCACAAAATGCATTTTGATTTGAACGCCCATCTTTATAAAAAAACCTGAACAACTTTAAAGCGTTGCTCATTTGCGTATCTTTCCACGGATCAAATTGAGTAAGTTTGAGATTGAGAAATGTCAAGTGAAATGCAGAAAATAAATTTAAAGACTAGGTGTAGTTCACCCTCAACATGGACATATTTTATTATAAACAGATTATTTCATAATGATTAACAAAATAATAAATATTGTGCTTTAAATGAACACAAAATTTGTTGGTGGGTATAAAAGATTCGGCATAGCCGAATATAGTGTTCTTACTTGTTATATATGAAGTTTGTTGACATTTGAAATAAATTAGACAAGAGAGAAAATTGTTTTTTATTTATGCATTTTGACAGATGAAATTTAAATAAAGTGATGAAAAAAATAATCAGCTGACGATTATGCCTTGTTACGAAATAAAAAAAAATTAGCAGCTAATATTCGTATAATAACTACTCTAACATACACAAATAAATAAGTTATGTTTCAAGCTTTTTACGACTTTCTTTTTTATTTATGAATAACTTTCGCATTGTTTTTTTTTAGCCAAGTGCAAAATTCGGTCAAGGTATTAGAATGGTTGCGAAGCATTAAAATAAATGATCCATTTTTGATTGATATTGGACATCTGCTTCTGTCCCCTATTTAAAGAACTAAGCACATATTTTTACTGACTTTCAAATGTTTTTGAAAGCTTAAATCCTTGGAGACAGTTTTATAAGAAAAAAAGACAGTTAGAGAAAATGATAATGAGACATGTCCTTGAAATGATTCAATAAACATTCGCCATTAAATATTATAACAAACTTTCAGACATGTTCAATACAATAGACATAAATAAATACATACAAAGAGACATAAATAATAAATGTAAATGTTATACAAACAAATACATATAAAGAATATAAAAGAGTACATTATCATATACACACACACACACACACCACACTTGCATCCAAATGTATGAAATTATATGAAATTTGTATTTTGTTTACATACCTCTGACATTTTGCAATTTTCTTTCATATTCTGCTTAAGTTTATTTATAGCGAAAAGGGAAAACTGAAAAAAACCCTACAATTTAATGCCAAGGTTTTTTTTAAATCTTTTATTTGTTTTAATTTATTTGATTTATTTTTTTGTATTATTTTTTGGTGTAAATTTTCCAAAAATAAGAAAAAAATGTTAAAATTCAGCTACTTTAACAGGAACATAAATTCCAGAAACACACAAATTATGTTTTATTTATTGTTTTTTTAGAATTTTCACAAGGAGTTCGTAACTATGCGTATCAAAAATATATTTTTAAAAATAATTAAAGTATTTTCATTAAAGCATAGTTTGAGTTTATTTTTTTTTTAAATATTTTTTTGTAAACTAAATTGTTGTTGCGGTTGTTAAATTCACAATTATAGTTCGTTTTCGGTATTGCGGCTTGCGTTTAGATTTAATAACATTTAAAGGAAAATGCATGATGACTGTCTCTGCTTTTGTAGTTTACTTTAGTGTTGTCAACTGTAAAGAGATAAAGAGAAATTACATAAATACAAAGTTGTTACATGTAAATACAAATTCAAGAAAAAACTAGTGTGACTCGATAACAAAACGTATAACATTTCAATATGCATATGGGTTAAACCATCTTAAATCAACTTAAAAATTTGCTGTTTTTGCATCACTGTTACGAAATTTGTAAAGTTTTTGTAGCTTTAAAGTGTAACACGTAACTAAGAAAATTTTAAAGCGTAAGGTCGCTGTCGCTTGTGGATGTAATATCTTGCCAAACATAAACATAAAAGCGTACAAGGTTGCCTTTTTTCTTTTTTCTGACATATAAGTCACTAAATAGTGTCTGATATGGTTAGTATTTCAAAGGTGGAACCTTTGTTCCAAATGCTGACTATTTGGATAAGAACAAGATATATTCGATGAGTTGCACTTTACGTCGTTGCTTTTAAGCCTTTTCTCGCAGGGAAATTTTATGAAAGTAAGTCCATCTTTTGTTTTATTTTTCACTGTTATAGGTTTAATATTCACACTTTATTGAATTTACTCACAAGCTGAGTATTTATTATTTTAGTATTTATTTGCAGACACACACAATACAATTTCGTATACGAAATTTGGTAGAAGCCATTTAAACAGATAACCTTTTATTTAACGCACACCTACGGCCGTATGCAAAGAAACTTAGTGCGGCTTTAACCCATTAACGCCTAATAGGTAGAAAAATACCCAAAAAGGAACCTTTTAAAAAAAAAAATTCTATTTAAGGTTACGTGATATATATTGAAAGTCTGGTTTAACACATGGATACATAAGGAATTGAGCCACAGAAAATAGACAAAAGTAAGAAAAATTTTATTGACAACATTATTTTAAAAACCGTCCTGTAAAAGCGGAGAAAGGAAAATCCCTTAAATTCGTTTGGGCCTGTATAGATCTATATACGCTCTATTATGAAAAAAATATTTACTTTAGTTGCTCCACTCATTTAGAATATATGTAAAAAACAACGGCATGGGTATTTAAATACCCTCTTCGACACTAAATGGTTCTCTAATAATAAGTTTCAAGTACAAAAAACTTTTTTTAAGAGATCAAAAACTGCTTTGTTTTGTATTTCTGTAAGTCTACGTTTAAAATTATTGTTTTGTTATTGAGATTTTTTTTATATTTTTCAATATTTTTTGGAACAGCATCATAAAATGGTACAAAACAGTCCTTTTAATGTAAATTTTCATAGCATTGTGTGCATCCAAATGCTATCTTGTCTCCACATAATCCACAACAGCTATGTTTTCCAATATTATTCATTGTGTGATTAAAGTTTTCTGTGCGCCTTGTAATTTGTTGTGCATTTGTGACAAATTTACGAGAAACACCACATCAGCTTTCCGAAATTGTAACTAACGATTCAACGATACTCAGGCGAATGTCTAATTGGGTCATTATTGTCGCACCTTCACATCTTCTACACATGCAACACAGCTTCCAGGCATTCGCTGATTGTATGCGTGGACTAAATATGGTCGCTCAATGTTGGCTTTCTTCACGTTTTTACGGTTAAGTCTCTTCGTTTGGCACATTGGCTCTTAGCCCAAAATATCTGACAGTACAGTAACTACCTACCCCTACTAGATTTCTATTATCACAAACGTGTAAGTTTTGTTTTATTTTCTAAAATCTATCTCAACTAATTGCCTTTTCTGCAAGCTGATATCCTAAAGTGGATTGATTTGACCAATATTATCTGATTGTTGGCAAGGTATTATATTCCGTAAGATACAGAATTCCTAAAATGTTTTTTACTTCCCCACATTTCACACATTATCTTGTCCAGCATACTCATTCGTGCTATCTACGATCATGTTTATGCTAAAACAGGGTGTAGCAAAATAGTAAAACCGTCAAATTAAATATTTAATTTCGCCACTAGCACACAAAAAATTCTTTCACATACATATGCGTTTTCCAGATTGTGTTAATAAAAAAATTTAAGTACATTTCAAACTCATTTATGCCGAAGTGGGTAGAAAAATACCCAGGTGCCACAGGCGTCGGTAACACAGATAAAAAAATATATAATATCATATTAATATAAATAGCCCTAATACCGTCTGTGTAAAATTTTATTAAAATCGGAAAACGAATTCGGGGGTCAGGCAGCAATGGATTAAAAACCATTGTTAAGCGAAAATCCTTAATGTTTTAATGCAAAAACTCAAAAAGCTCAACGTACTGTTATTATGTTTAAAAAATTTAAAGTAGGAATTGATTTAAAATGGAAGAGTTTGTAAAATATTAAGTAATTAATAAATAAATGAAAAATGTGAATGAATCAATAGCGTCTTGTTGCTTCTTTTTATTTAATTTATTTTTTTGTTTCTTTTTTTACTAAATATAAAACAAGGCGAATTCAATAAGGTGAACTTATTAGATCAGCTGATCATCAGCTGTTGCCTACTTCTAGGGACCAATTGTCAAATTTTTGTGTATTTTTGACATATCGTTTTGTTTTACACTAACAAAACACACGTTTGTATTTTTTCACTTTGTAGTTGTTTTAGGGACGAGTTCACCTTATTGAATTCGCCTTGATATAAAAGATATATTATATACACGATTGGAAATACATAAGCAACAACAATTAAACTAAATTTTATTTATGTGCAAAGAAAAATATACTGTTTAAAGACGACTTCCCGAATAAATTCATTCGTTCTTTGTATTGTATTGCCAGTATAAAAAGTATGTATTTGTTTAAATAATGTTTACGGATACATTTTTGTTTTAATAAAGGAATGTTAGCCTTAATACTTTAAGTAACTAATATCTATTGCAAATCTACATTAGAAAATTTATTTTGCAAACGATCGTTAGAGTATAAGTAATAATATTTTTGACTTTTGACATATTAAATCACTTAAAATACCTTGTAACTCAATTTAATTGCAATCATTTTAAAAATATTTAAAAAATTATTCCAATGTTAGCCGAGTGGAATGCATTTTCATCATTATTATTCATCATATTTAATTTGAAATCACAATTCACACCACAATTCAATGAAATTAAATTTACGGAATCATAGCATCCATCCCTAATCTTGCACCCTCCCCTCCTATGAAGTAACATTCCTTCATACGTTCATACTCCTTTACATTCGTAATACATCCCCATTATTTCTTCAATATCCATCCCTTGGCTAAAACCACTGCAAAGCAAATCTATTTGTAAGTAATTTTTTTATTGTGGCCCAAGTCCATCCACTCTACCATTAAAATTCCTAAAACATTCTCTAAATTAAATTAAATTGTAATCATTTCAAGAATATTTTAAAAATATAATATGTTGGCTATACACATACACTCGCGTGTATATAGAAGTATTTAATAGTTAAATTTTTTATTAATATTTATCTTTATTCAAAAATATATTCCTCTATCGTTTGTCATATTGACAAATTGAAATAAAATTATTATTTTATTATTTAAAAGGCATCAATATGTCACCATGTTAATTAAATAACTCACATTCTAAAAAAATTTATGTTTGTATGTCAACTTGTTAACTGTTGATGCTCAGCAACAGCGACAGAGCAGACATTATGTTGTATTCGTAGAAATTGTTGCAGCAGTAATGGAATGAGTGCATGAACATATATTTAATTTATAAATATTCAATATATTATTTGCTTTTTCCTCTTTTTTTCTTATTAATTTTATTAAAATTATAATAACCACACGACCATGTGTGCAATAATAAAAGTTAAAAACAAGTAAGAGTACCATGTTCGGTCGTAGCGAGTCTGATAATATCCTTCAGTACAAAGTATTAATACATAAAAAAAAAATTTTGCTTTTTAATTTTTGATGTCATCTTTCATATTTAATTTTTAATTATTAGAATATAGTTAATATTACTTAGTAAAGACCTTTTATTTGATACCCATATTATTCGGGTTAAGAAAAAAGGTTCCAGTATTCTACTGGTCAAGCCCTTAAATTTGTTACTAATATTGTGGGGGTTAATGGGGACAAATCCGTAATTACTATATTCACCCATATATATCTGCCAGATTTTTTGGGACGCCATTGTTGATTAAATCTGTTTCATAGTTTACTGTATTCTACTCTACGTCAAGCCCATTCGTTTGATACCAATATTGAGGGAGTTGAGTAGGGTACTTATTTTATTTTTTAAATACTAGATTTGATCCATATATTCAAATTTATTGTATTGCCAATTTGTAGCGGCGGCCATCATGGATTTTTAATTTTTCTATAGTGCATTATATTTCGCCAGCCTAGCCCTTTGATTTAATGTCAGAAATTTAGAAGCTAAAAAAAATTCGATTTTCGCTTGAAAATTTTAGGAAAAATCTGGACGTAGTTGTAGTTTGTTTTTTACATCACAGTTAATTGGTTTCAAACTGCTTTGCCAGTTTTTTCAAGGAAAAAATTTTTAAGGCTACGACTTGTAATTTGGTGTCATTATCTTTAAAATTAATGTGTTTAAAAAAATTTATATTTTTCCAAACAAGTTTTGCCTATAACGATTTGTCCAAAATTTATAACGAATTAATAAATAGCAACAAACGTGTCAATAAATCATTTTAGTATTATAACTTTTGGATTTTAATGTTTAAAAAATATGGGGGAAAACAGAGGCAGTTGCGTTCATTCGCTCATATCTAAGAAATTTATGTGCCGATTGGATTTCAAAAGCGATTTATCCCCGAATATTTCCAAAAATTTTAAAAGCACATACAGATCTGTGCAGTGTGTGGGGACTAAGAAACATGGAAATGGGAAAACGTGGAAACATTAATGGTTGCTCGAAATATGACAGAAGAGCGACCGTTATTTATTTAACATTTGCCGAATTTGTTTTCTTGCTGAAAAATAAACCACAGCCACTGCATGGTCTCTGAAAAGGGCTACAAATGACTACTATAAAGCAAGTTCTAGGAGCTTACAGATTCCCATGGTACTAGAAATGTCTGACCAGGCTTTAGTAAGTACTTTTGGCCAGAGATTTTTCTACACCAAATAATGAATTGAAGCAACGAGTAGTATTTACAATACTTACGTGCTCCGAGCTGGCAATTACAGGGATGGCAGGAACGCTCACGAAGGTGACAATCCCTTAGAGGTAATTGTGTTTAAGACAGACAGTTGATTTTAACCAAGACGCGAAAAGACGGACGTTTGCCCGATCGACACCCTAGTCATAAGCTTTCAAAAACTATATACCTTATGGGTTTGGAAGGTACTTTTGTAGAATTTGCAAACGGATTGAGAAAGCTTCATGTATCCTACATATACATATGGGCATTTCCATAAATATGTCAACCACGACTGTAAAAATAAAAACTCTTGAAAGCTTTTCATTATAAGTTTATTGATAAAAAAAAACACTCAAATTTTACTCTGCACAGGTATTAAGGGCTTATTAAGTTATTTTAAGAACAATAATAAGAGTTCAATCTGATTATCTCCTTGACTTATTTAAAAAAATTGCAATCAACTATTTTTTTAGCGACTAAATTGTAAAAATAAATTGTAATTGTAAATATGCTCTAAAATTAAGGTAACAACAACAATTAACAAGATCCATAAGAAAAAAGAAAATATAGAGTCCAATTAGCGGTATTTTTTTTTTATTACCCTTGGATGTTATTTTAATGTCACGTACGTAGTGCAAAAACATTATTTCTCTCCGTCATTCGTATTTGAACAGTCGCAAGAGCACCTAATTTAGAATTTAACTTTTTTTCTTAAAATAATATAAATTTTATTAACTAAGAATACTAGTAGAGAAAAATCTGACACAAACGATATGTCACGAACGATATTAAATTGAATTTAAATATTATAAAATCATTTAGAGATTGTTTTCAATTAAGTATGATGGATTTTAAATGAAAAATATTTGATTTAGTCTAAGAAATTAAAAAAAGAAAAAATACTTCCCAAGATTCGCGGATTTTTTCATATTTCCATATAAACCTTAAAATCACGTCTGTTTTATGTCACGTACGATATATTCTTATTTTGCTGGATATTTAAGACAACAATGATTCGAACATAATTAATTTTTTCTCTTAATAAAGTACCCTTTGAATGGAACATTCAGATCTAATTTTGTTTCAGTTACTCTTACTTTTGCAAATATTACTCCACTTTATAGGAGTACAAATGTCACGTACGGTGACATGGAAATGCCCATATACGCGTGAAAGGCAGAATAAAACTTTAACAGAATTTACTAAAATTGAAGAACAAATAAAAAATATTTAAAGCAATCAGTTAATAGCTGCAGGTGTTTGTATGTAGAGTTGGATGTTTTCGTCAAAAAAAAATTAATTGTAGCAATTAACTTTTAATTGTTGCGTTTATGTGTGTATATCTCACATTTTAAATTCTTATGAACATAAAGATCTATTTTAAAATGTTGAGCAAACATTTCTCTCTTGCCCCTTGATTTTATTTACATTTTTCTTTAACAACAAATTTAAGTATTTGCCTTAATACTGGGACTCGTCTGAATATTTTTCAATAGTTTGTTTATAATACAGAGTCTATAATATATTTTATAATTAGCACCTTAAATATCAATTTAAAAATAGAAGTGAATACTGCATACGATTTTGAATATTAACTAAAGCTTCATGATTTCTAGAATTATAAACAAGTAAAACAAACAAATAGTTTGGAAGGAAGTGATTTTATTTGAAATAATGTATTCTGTGTTAAATTCTAAATTTTTTCAATCACTTTTCCCAATATGATTTTTATTTTTGAATGGTTTCTTAAGATTTGCGTATAATAAAGCTTTCTAGTAAGAAAAAATAATAAAAAAAAAACAAACTACTAAATTGTTTAAAATTGATTTTTATTTTTGCGGTCTTATTTATAACAAGACGGAGCAATGGTACACACTGCGCGAGCCACAACTGAAATTTTGAAGGCACCGCTCCCGGGTCGCCTTTTCTCTCGTTTTCGAGGTTTACATTGGCCCGCACGACTTAACCGTTCCAGACTTTTTTGTGGGGTTTTTTGAATTCCCATCTTTACGTGAACAAGCCCGAGACCCTAGAAGCCTCAAGGAAAACTTTCGACAGCAGTGCGAGAATCTGTCGCCAGAAGTTCTCGCCGAAGTGATGAAAAATGCCAAAAAAAAAACAAGCTCGTAGAGTAATCAATTGTGACTGCGCCTATTTGGCCAATATCATCTTCTCGACTTGACGAATAAAATTCTAAAGGTCCAAATGAACTTAATCAAAAAACAGAATCAAAATTTTTTATTAAAAATAGTTAGAGCCAAATAACATTGGATGACTTCTTTTGGCCCACCTTGTAGGTATCGGAATTGCAGGTAGTCACCTCCGTAGTTTGGCGACTCCAAGAAAACGCGATTCATTGCATTCATTCATCTTTAGCAGCCATTTTACTTACTACTTACTAAAATTTTGGCCATTGTGGGATTCTCAATTGTCAGGTATAACTGTCATACCGCTTTGAGCTGTTCTGGAACAAATTTTAAAAAAATCACTTAAAAAAATCCAACCAATTTTTCAACATTAAAACATGTTTTTTCATGAGCATATCTACCTTACTTTTCTATCTATTAAATTGTACTCTCATGGGAAGTCTATATTTTTAGCAAAGTTTGATAAAAATCGGTTAAATAGATCTACACCAGAAAACAAAAAAATCAAATGACTGCCAATCGAATGGTTCAATTCTGGCGATTTGTTGTTAAGTTAATACCATTATTGAAAGAGAGAGCTTAAGAGAGAGATTAAGATAGAGACCATATAATCAGTGATGCCAATTTTTTTGTGGCAAAAAGCACATTGAGATTAAAAAAACCGTCAAAAAGCGTAATTATAAGCCCAATAAAGCATAAAAAAGCACTACTGTTTTTTTTTAAATTTAATTGAGAAACCAAACAACTAGTAAAGTACAATTTATATATATTTAGGAGTTTTAATTATAGAACATTCGTTTATTACAAGTTTACAAATGAATCAGAAATCATTATTATTTTCTTGAACAAAAAATATATCTTCCAAATCGTATGGATCTTCATCATTTGGATTTGAATTGGGCCATAAAACCGTTCTTAGATGATATTTTGATTTTTTGTATGTTTTATTAGACGAAATATCTGCACAGGACTTAGATGATAAAATGTAGTTATTACAGCATGAATTATGGCGACGAAGTCCGTATTTAATATGTAGTATCGAATTAACAGAATTCAGAGATAACCGGTTTCTGATTTTGGACTTACATAAATTCATTGAACTAAATGTTCTTTTCACCTCCACATCTGCTTTGAACGCCATATTCACTCTTTGTACTTCTGCTAAAACCGAACTTAAATAAGTGAGATATATAACGTTTATGTTATAATTGTACATTTCCTTAAGAAGTGATGAAACATACCCTTTATCGCAGATGGTATTAAAATGGGTTTTTAATTCAAGCCACATTTAATTCAAGCCACATTAGGAAAGTGTTTGTCTGTAGCAGAACACACAGCTAATTGAAGAGAATGGCATACACATCGAAACAGTATTAAATTTTCTTAGTTATATTTATCTTTTATTTTGCGATATAGTCCATTGTTGTGTACCGTGCCCCTATTTCTGTTTTACAATATAAACAAGATGCTTTTTTTAAATCTTTTGCAGAGCGCAGCCATTTTTTCAAAGCGATATCATTCTCCCATACTTTCCGATATTTGTGGGAGTTTGAATCCATCTACAATACAAATACATTTTTAACGTTTGATTTATGCTCTTAATTATTTACTCTGCTTTTTGCTTTACTCACTTTACATTTCCTTTTAATTTAGGGTTTAATTTCAATTTATATAAATATTTCTATAATTTAGTTTTTAGTAAAATTCTTTGATTCTTTATTCTTCTTTTTACTCTTTGTTCTTTTTCGGAAAATAGCGGGATTTTTGCGTTTCAACGAATATTAAACAAGGCGAATACATAACTACTACAATTATACTTTCTTTAGTCCGAACCCTGTTGAAATCATTTATAAGGTGGCAGCGTAAAAACAGCTCACAAAGATTTAGTTTTACTTTTCTTCTATAGAAAATGGCATTCATTTGCCATTAGCTGCCACGCTGAGATTACCTGTTTGATGTGCGCTGATTTGCAATAAGTTACTAAAAAGAGAGTTACCAGACAAAAATGTATACATACACTTGTAGAAATATTACCTGCATATTT